>KV744887.1:0-56923 GCA_001692735.1 Lepidopterella palustris CBS 459.81
GGGGGTTGGTGCTGTAAAGAATGGAAGAATGGATAGAAATTAGCTAGGTAAAGTTCTATGCATATCTGCAGAGATATCTATCCAAGAGACAGCCGGAGCCTGCCGTTCTTGGCGTTTTGAAAGTGGACGGGGTGGATTCAGCCTCGCTGATCCAACCACCGAACCAACAATGTCTTCACACACCCGACCAGAACTTTCTGTTCTCCATTCGTCATCCGGGAGACAGTCTAAGGAGCCCGAGATAAAGAACCTCGTCACGAAGATCTGTGAAACTGCACAGGACGCCATCGACATCCTCGATGCCAGGGTATTTCCATTCGTCACCGGCAATGATGGTGACAGTCCTCGTGCGCTTGAAGCTACCCTGAAGCTGTATGCGGATCTGGGGAAAGATTTCTCGCGTTATTATGAGCTGACTGGACAGCCGTTCGCAATTGGGGACTGTACGTGGAACCCTTTATTATGCATGGCAATGGCAATCGAAGTACCAATATCAGGCAACGGTAGACTATTCATTCAGATGGTACCAACAAAGTTGCTATGTGGCCCAGGTTGCGTGCACTGCCTGGCCGAAGTCGACTGAGTGGCTATCTATCTAGTCCGCAAGGCAACCTTTGGAGCTCGATGGCCAAGCTGCCTGCATGCCTTCCCTTCGAGTAAGAACATTTTTCATTCAAACAAGCTAACCAACCACAGCAAAGTCTCAATCGGAGCTCGAAACGCAGCTCCGACAACTAGATCACGGCGTTACCGAGACGTTAAGGTTGGCTATTAAGCAAGCCTTGGTCGGCATACCATGGATGCCGGGATCTTTCGAGCTCAAATATGCCCCAATGAACTACCATCGGCTTTGCCACATCTCCGATTCTGTGCGACAAGACTCAATCAAATCACTTGAAGATCTCTTCGAACGAATACAGTCGTGGGCTATTCCGCTTCGAACACTTCCGCCTTTGTCACGACCAGCTACGACAGCCTCTGGTTCTTCTGGCAGCTCAGTTGAGACACCCGAATCAAAGAGCTTTTTTGGGAACCTCACAAACTCCTTTCATAGAGAGAGGTATTCGTATACTAAGCTACATTCTACCTATTCTTTCCGTCTAGTTAAGATCATAACCGCTCGTCCATTCGTGACTTGCGAGATTGCTGCCTTCGCTCTCAACGAGAACCCACCCCCATTCCAAGCTCTAAGCTATACCTGGGGCCAACCCGGTCGTAATGTTGACATTTGGTGCAACGACTTAGTTTTCAAGGTTAGCCCCAACTTGAAAAAAGCTTTGCAAAGACTCCACGAATATCATCGCGTCTGGTTCCGCACAGCAATGGCCTCCATCCACACAGCAATGGCCTCCATAGACTGGTTCTGGATCGATCAACTTTGTATCAATCAGGATGACTTCGAGGAACGTACGCAGCAAGTCAGACTTATGAAGGCTATTTACCAGCAATCCCAGAATACCGTCATATGGGTAGGGCCTGATGATGGGACCGCAAAGTTGGCATTCCGACTGGTTACAGACATCTACACACTAGCACTGAGAGGGAAGGATGTGATTTCGAAAGGGGATGACTCGTCATTCATCGAACCAGCCGGCGATGCGTCGCCGGATCCGAGCAATGTAATCCAATTACCACCTCTGAAGGACAAGAAATGGACCTGTTTATACCAACTCATAACTCGACCCTGGTTCGAACGCGCTTGGGTGGTTCAAGAAGTCGTCATATCCAGGGGCGATCCCATAATACTCTGTGGTAATTACGAGTGTTTGTGGCCACGCTTCCAGAAAGCGATCATTTGGCTCCAGAAAAATGGCTACGGCGAATTTCATCATGCGAGACTCCAACTTATTCAGAACGTGTTTAAACTATCTTCATCCTCACTCCATCGTTGGGAGTTGCCAGCGCTTTTAGAAGCTACCAGGCCATTCAGGGCGACAGACAGCAGGGACAAAGTTTTTTCGGTACTAGGACTTGCAGGAGAAACCGAGAAACCAGATCAGTGGCCTTCTGCCCTTGCTCCTAACTACGCCAGACCGGTTGGGGATGTCTATCGAGACGTAACTATTTACTGTATCAAAAAAACCCGAACTGTTTCAGTACTCAACCAAGTCCAACACGTCAACGATACAGGGGAAAATTCAGGCGACGGATATCTGGAAACGTTCCCGTCCTGGGTTCCTCGATGGGACAAAATACCAGTTGGTGTCAGCCTGAGTGCTTTTTCTGTGAAGGAAAACTCTAATGGCTGGAAAACTTTGACTGAAAAATTCAACGATGCCGCTGGTGGACTGCCGGTTTCTTTGGATCAATACTCTCCTCAAGATATCTTGCGTATAGAAGGCGTCTGTGTGGACTCTGTGGAACAGTGCCTGCCAACTGTTTCTCCTGCAGTGGACGCCAAAAAGATATCGTGGGAGTCGTTGCTCGCTCAAACAATTCTCTCCCTTTGGCAAACATGCGCTAGCCGACTGATGCCATCCATGGCGACTGAGGCCCTTGCACGCACCTTTTTCATCACAACCACTGCCGGACTGACACCTGACCAAGAGTCCGCGCATCCAGAACCACTTAGCCATTTCCGAAAATACCTTTTAAACGCAGCCTGGGCGTCTCCCGACACGGCGGCTGCCCTGAAAGCACTAGAGGCCACGTTGATTGATGAAGGAGAAAGTCTTGAAGAACAAGCCTATGGCGGCGATCCAGGCCGCTATTCACGAGCGACAAAAGTACTGGAGCACCGGCGACTTTTCATCACGTCCAAGGGGCGTCTCGGACTTGGGCCAGCAGCAATGATGTCAGGAGATTCGGTCTGTGTGCTTTTTGGAGGAAAACTGCCTTTTATTCTCCGGCCGGTAAACGATCATTTCCGTCTCGTTGGCGAATGCTATCTATACGGATACATGGACGGCGCAGCTGTCGCGGACTTGAGGAATGGCAAGCTCGAGTCTGAATGGTTTAGCTTAGAGTGATTTTGATATTAAACTTTCTTGGCTTGTCACTGACGAGTGATGTTCAGTTTCGGCGCACGAAGAACCCATTTAGGGTCGTCAGCACCTTTTCAGGGACAGGTTTTGGCTGAAAGGAAAAACGACTGGCTTGGATTTTTCTTGGAACCATATACGATTTAACCATCCTCCGTGTTTATCTTACAGGAGAAGAAGAATGTACCCGAGCCATATCGTCTTCCAGCATCTTGTTCAGCCCCGGTTACACGAATATTTCAGTCCTCCTGGCGGTACATTGTCCGCATATGCTCTATCATACACATCTGGGGCGATGTGATAATGCGGCCATCCTTGTGAATGAATTTGGATGTTGAGTCTGCGGTATACTGATTGACGACCATGGTGCCATGTTTCCGGATCCAAGTGTAGTATCCGCGGGCGTAACCCCACACTTCCGACTCGAGTCTTCCCTTGTCTGTCTCCATCCAGACCTTCCACCTGTACGGGATCATAAGCTTGCTCTTAGGATCCAGCCAGTAAAACGTCTCTTCAATGCCGCCGTCAGACCCTTTAACCGGGAATGACTTTCCTCCAATGTTAATAACGCCAGTAAAGTTCTTGTCGCCCACGTCGCCCTTGAAGCAATACCACGAGAAGTCGTCGCTGAAGCCATGCATCCAGTTCAGTCCTCGTCCGCCCATGTAGTGTGTCCGGTCGGCGACGATCCCGCTCTGGATGATACGCTCGTGGACGCCGAAGCCTTTGAATTTGAGAGCCTTGCCTTTGACAGTGATGGTGCCTTCAGCCTTTCCGTGCATGATATAACCGGCGAATCCGCCCTCCGGTTTCAGTGTGTCGAACGTGCCGAGGTGGAAGAAGCCCTCTGAAGATTCGGTATAATCAATGTCCGTCTTTACGCCAGCATGGTCGCCTTCGACACGCCAGTGTGGAGGACTGCAGATATACTTCCTGTCAGATGTGCTCCATACCGTCTCCTTCTCGGACTCTGTAATCTTAATCTCGCCCGGCTTTGCGTAATCCTCAATATTCTGGCCCTTGTTGATGTACGGCGTGTCGTGCATACTCAGCTTCTCCTCGTCTGAGAATTTTGTCACGATGCACAATGTCTGGGAGACGTCACCGTCGACGATAATTTCAGGGCCACGCTGCTGGTACATGAAGGACCAGAGATGAAAGTCGTGACCGTCTTCGGTGCGGCCGCGGATGACGAAGCCCATATCGTTGAAAAACTCCTTGTAGTCTTTGTCGCTCTGGTGCGCGCCTTCATGTTCGAGGGAAACCCTGAGGATATCGGACTTGTAAATTCCTACGTCGTCCGACATGGTGAAAGAGGGTGAACAAGATAATGCGCAAGAGGGGGTTGGTTTGAGTGTAGATTTCAGATCCTAAAATATCCTATCGCAGATATTCCAATTTCGGCCAAGTCTCTCTCCTGCTGACAGGTCGACCTGAAGGCCTTTCTATATATTCTGTTTGTTGTTTTTTGATGCCGGGATATCCGTATACCATGATTCCACCGGTATTCGGGGATTACACATGTCGGAAATTACATATCGCGGACGACGGAACTCGTCATTGAGCAGACTACTGCGGGGTAGTTACTGAGTCGTGTTGCCAACCCCCTCACTGCTGTGAGAGGGATCTGTGAGATATGGCTGACTTGCCCGTCACTTTCGACCGAACACGTAATTTGCCCAATTAATACGCCTTTCCAATGTGCTAGCATAACGTTAAGCAAGACAGTAAGGGCGGGAAAAAGTAATTTTTGGAATGACAAATCCTTTCTTGACTCTTATGGCCCACAGGCTATCTAAAGTGCAACGCTTCAATTCGATTTGCCCGGAATCTATATTACACTGTGGAGAGGTGCCTGTTGGGTCGAGCACGCTGACACCTTGTGGATGTTCTTCACTATTATACCCCACCAAAGAGAATCGCCACTTCTAAATCTCTATATGATTGTCTTGAACTTTTAGGTTAAATACCTACAAGCTTAAAAAAGTGGGTATATTAAATATATATATATATTCTATACGTGGGAAGTTTATTAGCTTTTTAAAGAGTTTAAGGAGAAGAAAAAAATAATTTTAATGAATAGTAAATGTTTTTTCAAAAAAAAAAAAAAAAAAAAAAAAAAAAAAAAAGGTTTGGATCTAAGATATAGAATTTTAATATATACACATATACACAAGCATAGTAAATTAAAAATTCAAGAGGTTTTAATTAACGTGTTATCTTTTTTGTTAAGAAGAAGAAAAGCATTCAACGAAGCGGTAGCATATGCACGACCAGCCGGGGCAGGATACTCTAACCAATATTCGCCAAGCAGCCAACCCTACCGATTGGCTCACAACATTTTTCCGTTGGCCGTGACCTGCCAGCCCCAGTCCACCCACCACCTCCAACGAAACATTTGTCCGTCGCCTCCCTTTCGTAAGCGGCCTTGTGCTAGTTCTTTAACACCACTTATGGGGGAAACATTCCTATCTGCACACATTTGGTGTGTGAATCCAACATATCTTTGCGTAGGGTGAGACAGGACGCGCGGTAGAACAGAACCGCGTAGCCAGCTGTGGTTTGAATGACCCTCAGGGAAGGAAAGAGCAGCAAGGTGCAAAATCCGATCGGGCTGCTTCCCCCCGCAAAAATTCGGAACTGCAAATGTTCCCCCCCCCCAAAGGTCACCAGGCGGTCCCTAGATTCAGCCCTATATATGTCTACCTCAGGCTACTAGCCATATATCGGGCCCATGGCGATCACAGGAATTCGTATCGTAGGGGTTTTGTAAACCCTTTTTTTTTCCTAAAGAAAAAAAAATAAAATTAGAAAAATTCATTTATTCGTATTTCCGGAGATAGATAAAGCAGATTGATTGATTGTACGTCGTGTGAATAGGACCCCGGCGGCTACACGGATCAATGGCATTCTCACTCCACGACCGGATCGACAGCCTTCCCTCCTTTGACGAGTTACCAAAGGTTGCGGATCTGCCTCAAGGTTGCACGTGGGGGTTCTGGGATCGCGGAGGCGTCAAGGACGAACTAGGGACGTTGAATCTGTTGACGCCGGAAGTGGTGAGGGAGGCGTATAAGGAACTTTCGGAGGGTGTTAGTGTTTCCCTAGGGTAAGGACCTTCCATTTCCAGTTTCCATTCTGCAAGTCTGCAATTCCTTTATCCGTGCATCGGTTGGGTTTAAATGGCAATGGCGATGGCGATGGCGAGGGCAAGAGCAAGGGCGAGGGCGAGGTCGAATTAGGACTGAAACTGACAGAGACCGGTAGTTGGCAATTGAACAAGCCGGCAGCGCCAAACTTCAACCGCACGCCGCTGAAGCATACTTTGCTCGACCACAACGACTTCAGCCCCTACCACGGGTTCGATGACGAGGTGACTTTCAACACGCAGTGCAGCTCGCAATGGGACGGCCTCCGCCACCACTCCCAAGGCACCACGCGTAAATTCTACAACGGGATCACAAAGGCCGAGTTCAAAGACTCCAACGTGCTCGGAATCGACCGCTGGTCCACGCGCGGCGGCATCGTCGCCCGCGGCGTCCTAGTCGACTACGTCGCCTACGCCGCCCGCCACAGCATATCCTATTCCCCCATAACTACACATCGGATCCCGCACACGGCGCTCATCGCCGCGGCGGAAGAGCAAGGGATGGAGTTTAAGCAAGGGGACATGCTGCTTGTGAGAAGCGGGTTTACAAAATGGTATAATAGCATGAGCGAGACGGAGGAGGACAGAAGAGCGAGGGACGAGATTACGGCGAGCAAGTTTGAGTATGTGGGCGTCGAGCCCACGGAGGAGAGTGTGCGGTGGATGTGGGAGAGGCATTTCAGTGCCGTGGCGGGCGATGCGCCGGCTTGGGAGTGTTTGCCGTATAAGCCCGGGGGATTGCGTAAGCTTGGATTTATTTTGCTCCGAGTTTTCACACATATATATATATACATATTTCGCCCCTTATTCCCCGCCCTCTCTCTCTCTCCTCTTCCCATCTTGTCCTTCTTCTCGCCCTTTGTCCCGACGCTGGCTACGTGCCTTGGTATCTCTCTCCACCAACACGCGGCCGAAAGCTAACCCGCGCCGCCAGTCTTCCACGACTTCTTCCTCTCCCTCTGGGGGACTCCGATCGGCGAGTTCTGGGACCTGGAGGAGCTGGCCGCGACGTGCGAGAGGCTGGGGCGGTGGAGTTTCTTGGTCACGAGCGCGCCGTTGAATGTGCCGGGGGGAGTGGCGAGTCCGCCGAATGCTTTGGCGTTGTTTTAGGGCCCTTAAGGGGGGCATTGACGCCAATTACTTCTGACGTTTCATACAGCCTGCGGAAGAATGATTTTTTTTTCTGGTTTATGTGACGGTGTGGATTGAGCATGATAGATTTCGGGCCGGAGACTGCCTTACAAGCTTTTATCTTTCATGAACCGATCATATACCCAGAATTTTGCGTTTGTCTACACAATAGATGGCTAAACCTTGGTATATGCCTGGCCGCGTTTCCGATCACCATGCTAGATGTCGTCATATCCCAGCTGGAAAATGCCGTACAGCAGCATCGAGCAAAATGATTTTTTTTTTTAAAAAAAAAAAATCTTAGACTAAACCCCTCTATCTCTTCACACCTCTAACCCCACCCACACCACCCTCCCTCCACAAAATCGCAATCTCCCCCTACTTCTTCTCCGGCAACACACTCCCCGTCCTAACAACCCTCTCCAACAACGCCTTCACATCGTGCTCCTCCGCCCTCTTCCCAATCGTATCCACCTGCCTCTCAAACGCACTTCTTCCATGTCCATACCCGCCATTGCTCAAACTGGTCATCGCGCTATCAAACCGCTCAAGACTCAGCAAACAATAATCTAGCCACGCCTCCTCCCTCTCCACCTCCACGCCCTCCTGCGCCAGCGTGTCCGTGTACAGGTCGAAGATCTCGCGCTCGTGCTTTTTGCAGTCGTCAACCGTCAACGCGGACATCAAGAAGTAGCTGAGGTCGCGGTAGCCGTAGCCGCGGAAAAGACACTGCCAGTCATAATACCCTGCGGTGCCGTCGGCGTACTCGAGTACATTGCCCATATGGCTGTCGCCGTGCAATATCGTCGGCGGCTTCGCATCCCAATACGCATACACCTTCACGCACTCTCGGTCCCACATCTCAATCAACTCTCTCACATAGTTCGAACACCCCTTCCCGTCCGCGCTCTCCAGAAACATCTTCCTATTCCTAGTGAAGAATTTCCTGAGCCAGAGCTCACCGAAGCGGCGTTGGCGCGGACGCACCCACACCATGTCCCCGTCGAAGCGGGGGGAGTTCCAGTATTTAGCGTGGATCTTGGCTTGGGCTATGGCGACTTGGCGCGCGTAGGGGATCGTGGTCGTGTCAGCCATCCAGTGGACTTTTACGGGTACGGCGCGGGCCTCAAGGTCCTCGAGGATGATTAAGAAACGGCCACCTAAGTAAGCGCGGGCATAGTAGCATTTTGGGATTAGGCCGCTGGGCTCGAGATCGACGCTGAGTTGATTGTAAACGTTTGATTCTAGCTCTGCCATGTGTAGGAGTGACAGCATCTCACGCAGGTGCGCGTTGTCAGGCGTGGCTTTGAAGAAGATGGCTGTAGGTAGCCCAGCGGCGGTGCCAGCTTCGTTCCAGACGAGCCGCCATTTGTGGCGGGACGTCATGCCTTCGTGGCCGCCTACGATGCTGCTGGAGACTACTTTTGCGCCGGGGACGGAGGAGCCGAGTGCTTCAGTGAGGAACTCGTCGGTCACTTGGTCCATTGTGTGCACGACGTCGATATTGAGCTCGGGTGCCGTTGCGAGCATAAGGTCTGCGGCTTCGAGGGCGGCGAGCGCGTGCGTGTGCAAGGTAGGCGTGTCGATGGGAGCCATGGCGGTGATAGGGGGCGCTCTAGCAGCCGCGGTGAGGAGGCCTAAGTAGAGGCTATGGCAATGGGAGAGAGTGTTTGAGAAATTGTTCCTCTCCTGTGTCGGTGCTACACTCTATATCAGAGGAGTAAGTCAAGAAATTCCAGAAACCCAATGCTGATATGCCCCTAGAAATAAGAATTAACCAAAGCAAAAGTTCGCCGCTTTCTTAAGTTGCAATAATTCCCGGCTTCCTCAAAGAAAAAAAAAATCTTCCGTAAGGATATTCTTACCTCATCGTTTATATCCCCATTTCCACCCAATTCCGTCCCTGCATCTCTCACGAACCAAAAACAACCCCTCACCCCGCATTTTTCGGCAATTTTGATATAGAGAAATAATACCCTACATGGGACCGTGGACACCTGTGACCTGGTTGCAGGGGGTGGGACTCGACAGTCTAAAATCAATACACCGTTCCGGTATCTTAATTATAGGAGAGATTAAAGGCATCAAGAGAAAATCGAAAGTTACAAATTTTCGCGATGGGGGGTTGATATTAAATAGACACTCGGAGATTAGATTATCCTAGGATTTACTGGACGGGGGAGTATCTGTTCTAACCCGTGGCACATGTCTTAACGTTATGCTGGCAGGGAGCCTTTTCTGTCATGCACAGTATGAAGGCCTTTCAATCAACCTTACATAACGATGGGGTCGTAATCCTTGGGATGCAGGGGGGAGGGAGCTTCCGGGCTGCGATAGAGCACGGGCTCGCAAAGGCAGAGACAGTCTAATGCGATTATCTTCGGCATGATTGAGAAAATGGATGGCTGACGGAATAGCCACGAAGGCCTTTTCCGGCAATGAATCAGCGAGGAAGGGAAGCCATGCTGAGGTCACAAGTAGCCTTGGGGTCGAGGAAAAAGACAACCGTGCAGGAGCTGGAGAGGTCACAGGTAGGAAAGAGAGGTCATAGGTAGGAAATTGAGGTCATAGTTGGGAAATAGAGGTCATAGGTAGGAGTCTACGAGGGTGGTGCCTGGGTAATCAGTCGGCATCGGGATCCGGGGGTTGAAGCCGCCAGACTTATCCGGATACAACGGCATTTAAAATTGTTGACCACGAACGAAGCAGTTTGGAAGGCAATCGGGATGGGAATTTCATCCGAAATCGAGGAATTAAGGGTATTTCCGCAATGTACAGTACGTATATTGATCAAATGCACCAAAATATGTACCATGAAGTCCATTCCAGGCTCCGTCTTTGGAAGGAGCGAGATTAATTATGATCTACATATTCTTCTGCTGGAGATTACAATGAGTGAAGACAGGTGGACGGCATTGCTGTCCCGTCTTCAAGCAGCGCCAATTCAATTTCTATTGTCCCCCCCAACCCCCTGGGGTTCGTCTTCAGTCCAACCGAAACGAATAGTTCAACGTCTAGAATCCAACCGATACGTTTGTGCCACCTAATCCTCCTTTCCACAAACGTTATCGTTTGTTGGAGCAGGTAAATGCACCTGCATCTCGCTTACTAGAGCCGAGATAACACGGAGCGTATTCTCGTTGGCATCCCACCCGCAACAAGAACTGCCATTTTCTCCACCTCCAAGCTGATATGCCAGCTTCAGACGATTCAGACTCTCCAGACACTTGGAAAGGAACATAGAAAATTCCCGACCATTCACGGATCAAAGACTGCAATGTCTTGATGCCGACCCGTTCCGAACAAAGATCAAAGTCAACATCCAGAGGTCCCAACGTGTAAAAGTCCGCAAGTCGTGCGCCAATCTCGCCGGTGAACATAAATTGACCGGAATGAGACCGGCGAATTAGACTTACGTGCTCTAGAGAATTTTTTTTTTCGGAAGGGGAGAGTTGGTAGGGGGCTTTCAAGGTCTCAATGAAGGTTTGAGAGTCTCGACAGTTTGTTCCCACCAGAACCCCCCAAGTGATGTTTGGGTCATGGAACTAGAATCGTTTCAGAGCACGAGGAAGAAGAAGAAGAAGAAGAAGAAGAAGAAGAAGAAGAAGAAGAAGCATCCTGGCTAAGGCATCGGTTTTGATGGTGCATTAATGCAGGATAAAGGCTTTTTGAAGATTTGCTAGCTTGGTGGACTAGGCCTGACGGAATGTAGGCTGCCTTTAAGAAAATAGTTAGGAGATTACGACAATTCTGAGTTAGTTAGCCGCCCATACTATCTTTATCGCAGGGATTTTAGAAGTAATAGATTCTAGGGTCATTTGCCTCAGCGCTCTTACTCTTTTCACCAGTGCAACTTTTTTTTTTTTTTTTTTTGTAACTAAAGCCTATTGAGTCCTCTGAACATACCTCATCCCACCACCGTATCCAAATCCCAATGATGGGGTTGCTTGCTTGCCGTGAAGATGGCGTTCGTATAAGCATCATCCTCGAAATTAGGATCAGGGTCACTGGCTCAAGATAAGGCTATGCTGAGATCCTGGAGGTTTAGGTAGATGTGGGAGCCAATCGGTGGCATCAGCATCGGCGCTATATCTGCCATACTTTTGAAAGCGGTTTTGCGGACTTTGAGTGCCAAAAGCGGGTCGTTTTTGGCAAAGTCCTGAGAAGTACAGCGCCTTTCTGATCGACTAATAGAACCTAAGTATATAGAGCGGACTCAGCCTTATGAAGCGAGCGGTTTGCCAGTGAACACCTGGCGATGGACGCTGGGTTAAGAGTGTCGAGGATGGTGTCCAGATTTTCCCTGGAAGATCTAATAAGGGACATGTCGCCATGGTGATGAAAGGCAGTGGCCTATGAAGATATACTATTGATAATGAGAGCTGGGTGAGCTAGGTTTTGGAGGAGGTGGGTTATATATTTGTCTAACGTGTTCTGGTTAGTGAAGGCAGGTACCTGTAGGAGTTCATCAGGTTTGAAGCTTAGAAAAACCCTGGTCAGGTGCCCAGGTGTTTGACTATTTTAGGCTTGCCTCCGATCAGGGTAATGAACCTATATGTGTTTACCATGTAAGAGAGAGACAGTAACGGCAAAATCAAATTTGAGTTATAGTCTGAAGAGAGCTGTGAAAAAGAGCGTGCCTAACGAAAGGTTTACAAGTCATGAAAGTGAAATTTACCAGACGAGGTCGGAGCGGTGCTGGCAGGCATAGCAGTGTTAAAATAACGCGCAAGCGCTCTCTACGTGCTCTCCACGCGCTCTCCACGCGCTCTGTCTACAATTTGCATACTATTTCCGCGAGAGTATACCTATTACGGGCTGAGCAGTTTTAAATTGACAGTCGGGCTATGAATTGTATAGGGGAACTATGGGTATTTCCGCAATGGACGTATATAGATGAAATGCACCAAAATGTGCGCCATGAAGCCTTGACAGGTCTCCAGCCTTTCAAGCTTGAACGTCTAGAGAACAGCGCTGATTGATAAAGAACTCGCAAGCGAGATATGAGAATGTGGTATACAAAACGCACGGGATATATAAACACGTCGAGATAAGATGCCGAATCTCTTTTGCCCAGGAACGAGCCCACCGGAACGAGCCACCACGATTGCCCTGTTCCCTCTGGTTCGTGACACATTCCAAACATACACATATTCCGATCCCAGATCCTCGATCCCCAATTCCCTTCCAATATCACTCTAGGTCCACTGTCTCCCTCCACAGCTTGCCATCCACCTTCCACGACCTCTTCCGTTATGGGTACCTCCTAGTGGGCAGCGGCATTCTTGCGCGCCACCAACTTCTTTTGGATGAACAGACCCGAAAGCAGTATGGCGATGGCACCGATGATGCAGAAGACGAGGATGACACCGGGGTTTTTGTGAGCCCAGTTGCCGCTGCGCTTCGTCAGGAACTCGACTTGGCTGCGTGCGATGAGGGATGTGTCAATGGCGGCCATTGTTACTCGGGTGATGGTTCTAAACAAGACAAGTTAGTGCATCGCTCGGAACAGTGAGTGTACAAGGTGCTGCGACTTGGGTGTTTCGCGCTTTGATGCACCCCAACCTTGTGGAAGGAGGGCACGGTTGTTTGGGGCGTGCGCCAATCGAAGGGCTGTTTACAGAGCTCCAAACGGCCGCAATTGCTCCAACGAACTCGAAAAACAGCACCGTGCATACCTTGTTGTGTTATCGCAAGTGGTTCACTAAGTTTTAGGAGCAATTGTCGTTAAGACGAAGCTATTCGAGTAGCTGTAGAGAAGGCGAAGAGCTCGTTAGCGCATCGATCAACATGCACTGTCGCGACAAAGGTAGAGAAGCTTGAAGGGAAGAGACGAAGCAATAGAGCGATGAGCAGAAGGTACCGAAGAGAATTTGCACGACCGACTCGGTTTTAAAGGCGCGCAAATTTCTTCGTTTTTTCGGTGGGCGGCATGGCTGAGGGATTTGTTGTTTGGCCGAATTGGCCGCCGCGACCGGTGGAGAGCTCGCAGAAACTTCGGGCAAGAGCTACAATGCCAATTGAGAGGTATCACAACGAGAGTCCACTTACAATGAATATGAAGCTTGAGCTGAACGACCGGCGTACGTATAAAGGTGGAAGGGGAGAGTGGAGAATTTGGGTTGGAGATGAAAAAGGACGGAAGCTCTGGGATGATTAAGGTGGGCGAGTGACATCTGGCACTGTTGCCAGCGCTCGGGACACTTGAAGCTAGCGCTCAACGCGGGTTAGCATGACAGTTTGATCGAATGAAATTCCCGCGAGATCCACTTGATTTTGTGCTGGACCGAAGAGAAAAACAAAGGTTGAAGAGCTTCATGTTGGAGCCTTTGATTAGATGGGATTAATTATAGAAGCTCTGGCTCGTATGAAGCTCGCCACAACTTGCATCAGCGTTGAAAGAAGCTTGCGATTAGGAACATCATCTCACTGACAGCTCTACAAACTCCACAGCTCCCCTCCCCGCCCACGGACCGGGATAGCCTGTTCGTAGCGCTATGTCATAGTTTGTGATGCTTATCTTTGCTGCTGAGAAAGCACCGACGCCGAATTCACCGCCCTCAGCGCAGTACCAATTGCTCTCAATGCTTGAAAATAAATCAATAACGTGAGCTTTGCTTGTTTTCTAGGCTGATTTTCTATGGCGATCCTGTTCAGGTACTGTGCCTAATGTCAACGGTCGCGACAAGGATGCAATTAAGCTTTCTCTCACCCGCGCTTGGCGATGCATTCACAACAGCACCAGGTCATCTTTCGGAGACCTACATTTCAGCTTCACGACTTAGAAAACTGCCAACTGCAGCCGTATAAAGGTGGGCTAGAACACAATCTCGAGGAGTCTAACAAGTAATATTGGTATCGAAGAAGCTACACAAACGTCCTAATATAATTTTCTCTTCCAAATTCCAGATATATATGCCCAAGCGCATGGCCGGTTCCTTTCAGTATCGGTTTAAGAGTACCTGGATCGATGGCTGCAAACTCATTTAGCACTTACTAATGCTTGTGAAGCTAACCACGTCTAATCTGGCACAGGTAGAATGGATAGATAGGGCTTGATTGGCCGGGGAATCCGTCATGAGCCGTACTACAGGCCCGATTATCCCCCGTAGGCGGAGGCCCATTTCAGCATCACCAAAAACCGCAGGCTGTGGGCAGGTGGTATATAAGTGCGCGGTTTGGCAGGAGCCATGTCCGTAATCCCCTCCCTCACCCTTCTGCACACGGCGTCGCTCCCAATCGATCAGACGTTCGTCTTCACTGCCTTCCTCAGCAAGATTCACAATGCTGGATTCTTCGGCGATCAATTTCATAGCCGTGACCGCGACGATTATCTTCTGAGCTTCATAGCCTGAACTCCATGTCGGAATCTAACTTGGCGGGCGCTCTGTGGTGGGCTCTTTCCACCTCTGAACGTATTATTTGCAACTTTGTTCGAACGAAAAGAGCCCTGGAGAAATTTGACCTGCCTAAAGGTAAGAGGACGATTCGGTAACACGATAGTTTCCTGCCTCATATACCCTCAATTATCTCAAATTCGGACCATCTTTCCATTTCATTTCAAATATTACTATTTATCTTGACAGAAGTTGAAGGAAGTCCTCCACTACGTATTTAGGCCATGGCAAACCATGAACGCCTTGAACGTCTTGAATGACTTTCTTTCGTTAAGCCATCTAGGTAAGGCACTGAATTTGAAGGTCTGAGAAATGGGCCTCCTCGAGATGCAGTAGAGATGCGGAATGTATGCTTGCGAAGTGGAACAGAGCTGGGTAGCCACAAGGTAAATGTAAAGCGGTAAACGATAACCAACAACAGGTAAGATGGAACTTCCTACTAATGGTCAAAGTAGAGCTATCAGTGAAGATGACATAGGGCATCCTGTCTGCTGTGCGATAACAGAATGGATCTTGGGTAAGTCGAAGTCACTGTGAGTGAATGGAAGCGTCGTTGCGCTGAAAGTGAATAGTGGCCGTTGTTTATAATGCCACTTCTGTTGCCATGCACCCACCACGCACCATCAGCAAACCCATCTACCACTCAGCCCATCCACGCCTCTCTTCCTCCTCTTTCTATCTCTAGCTCGGGAAGCCGAGATCAAACTAGTCAGTCCAAGTCGTCGCTCCTTCTCAATTTGTCACCATCTCCACACCACCTCCATTTCCAACCACCATGACAGATCAGCCTCAATGCCCTTCGTCGCCGCGACCTACACACCCGCCAACGCCTCCGACCCCTCCTCGGCGCAAAATAGCCATCAAGTCCCCTTCCTGGAGTCAGAACCACGTCAATCAAGCCATCGCGCAAGCCAACGCCAGACTGTCCCATTTCAAGCCCGCATCAGCTCTAGAGCTATACACTGACATTCTCACAAATCACTCTCATCCATGCGCCTTCCTGAATCGCTCGCTTTGCTACATCCTCCTCGGCTACTCTTCTCTCGCCGTGATAGACGCCTACCGTGCTCTCCTCGCTGCTCATTGGGCAAAAACGTCAGAGGTCCCAAACAACCTCCAGGCACGCCAGCTACTGTTCTATGGCCGCTTCGTTCTAGACGCAGACGAGCTTCGACACGAATGGATAAACGAGCCGTCCTGCTACGTCGGCGTGGGTCTCTTCGGATGGTTGAGCAAACCCCTGGCGAGTCTGGCGGTGAAGCCACAGATCCGGGCCAAGAAAAAGGCCCATATTGTGCACGGCAAAGAATTCGGGAAGATGTTGGTCGCTATGGCTAACGATGCGATATTGAAAGCATACTATCGTCTCGCGCTGGCGCTCTGGAAATGTGGAGGTGGAGCACTAAAGAGCGCTTTGGACGTGCTTTGTGACGCGCAGTCACTGCCGTACTGTACATCGGACGACGCCATGCAGTTTGAACAACTTCAGAACCGGATCTTGCTTGATATCGAGGATGTGATGAACGAAGAGGCGGAGAATAAGCGGTACTGCAATGCAACTCATAGCTTGAATGAGGATACCGAGACGTTGAGATTCTATGAAGAATACGGGATTAGAGGATTGCTGAAGACAAGATTCACCAAAATCACAAGGGAACTCTATCCGTGGGACAAATACAGCCTCAGCGAAGATAACTTACATCACGTGCTCAGCGAGCTCAACGAAATGGTCGAGGAGCACACCCAAGGGTGCCGCCTAGGTGTCGTCAGGGAGATGGGAAAGGCTCCCAAATTGGGGTTATATGCCAAAGACCATCTTTTTGCGCCCGCGCAGCTCTTCAATGAGATGAGCTGCTTCCACGTCACTTCTTCTGGCTGGGATCATCGCCACCCGCTCCCATGTGATTCCTGCGCATCCAGCCTAGACGTTTCTCGCTCCCTCTTTCGCCGTGCCACCAATACCGCCAAGGAGATAGAAAAATGTGAAGATGACAATGCCAGAGAAAACCGAAGCCCAGCATCGTCTGAAGACTCTGATGTGACGGAATCCTCGTCAGACTACTTTGATGCATCAGAATACCTCACGACTCCCACCCAGCAGAAGGCTTCGAGAGGACTCCAAAGGGTGGGTTCTAATGATGGAAACGACACTTACACCCTCTCACAGAGCGCAGTAAACTCCAGCTTCCCATCTAGACTGCCCCCGACCCCTCCAATCCAAACTTCGTCACCCGTAAGCCAACCCCCCAAATCAAGCGACTCCACACTTCCCGGCTTTCAACTCTGCCCCAAGTGCTGCGTCGTCGCCTTCTGCAGCTCGCGCTGCCACCTGCAAGCGATATGCTCATACCACAAGCCCACATGCACCCACGGCCTCGAAAACCACCTGCGCACCAGCGTGCTCCCAGACACGTGGAAAGATGTTCCCAAACCGATGACCCAGTGCCTGCTCAACCTCCTCTTCCTCCGCATCCTCGCAAACGCCTGCACAAGCTCACAACACCCTCTTGAGAAATCCTGGATCCGGTTCCTGGACGGTGACCTCGATGTCGCGCGCCCGCTTCCGCCGGACTGGCAGGGTGATGATGACGATGTCCAGGTCTTGTGGTGGGAGGAGAAGACGGTTGGTCTAGATGTCTTATTCCCAGACATAAACTCATTGGCGAGATTGGCGCGGTCACCTTCTGACTCAAACCCCTATTCCACAAATGATGCCGACGCTAAGACTGCCGACGCTGCATCAAAGAACAGGGATAAGAGTAAGACCATGATTCCCTGGTCCTTTGACCAAAACGTCCGCCAGCCTTTGCACTGCCTCTACGTCATGGGCGGGCCCGACCTCGCCCTCGATGTTCGCCGCTTCGATGGCTGGGTTCTCGAGACTATGCGGGCGAAGATCGAGATGGCGATGCGTGTTACTAGGTTCCCGAGGTTTGAGAAGGCGTTTGATGAGGCGGGGAGGGTGGTTGCGGTGGCTTGTGGGGATTCGGAGGGGCGGGGCGAGGATGAACAAGACGAAGAAGCGGCTTGGGTCGCGAGTCTGCACCCTCTAGCTTCTCTTGTCCGCGTTGCCGGGGATGAGGATGTGGTTAATGTCAAGCTTTGCGAGCGCGATGGGGCGGTAGCTTGTCGGACTTTTGAGGGAGGTGATGCTGGCGATGCTATGGATGTGGATGTGGACGTAGATTCTGAGCACCAGCGAAGCATTAGTATCAGAGCCGGCGAACCACTGCTAAGAGGACCGCATGTCGCGCCTTGGGTTATGGATGGTGATGGAGGGGTTGGGGCGTTTAGAGAGATGGTTGTGGGGAAGCGGACTGGAGAGACGATGGTGGATGCTGAGGTGACAGAGTGGGGTTGGGGTGAGTTTGGGGAGGGCGGAGAAGATGCGGATAGGCCTGAGGATGTGGGTTCGGACGGTTCTGAGAATGAGCATATTGAGGGTGAGAGGGGGTGCGAGGATGTGGAGATGCAGATGGAGATGGACGTGGGTGGGCGATGGACGTGAGAGGTATAGGAGAGAATATGAGGAAATTATGGCGGGGAAAACTCGATGTATTTTATGATTGACGGATTCAGGCTGATAAGGCTGGGATTGCAGCATATAGGCTCGGTGTTTTGGAACAGCCCTGGAGAATGTGCTTAGGTAGTTGGTTGGGTCTTCCTAACCTGGCCATCGTCACCGTGTAAGAAAAGTGGCCACTTGTTTTCCTTGAGTTCTTTGAATCTTAAGGCTGGCCTTGGACGGCTACCAGGGAAGTCATGTACCTAGCTATAAGTTGCCGTTATGTACTATAGGACCCGGATTTTAGCTTGATTGGAAGGGTTTGTACTAGGGATATACTGGCTACTTAGGAATACCTACCAACCTGGCATTTATTTGTCTAGAATCACAAATGCCAAGTCAAAAATCAGCTAGAATAATGGGGAAAAAAAAGTTTCTGCGACACATTGTTACATACAGCGAACCAATTCAACAACAAAATCCTTACCCATCTCATCCCACCTCCAAACACATCCTTCCATCCAATCCCTAAAAAGCTCAAGTAAAAGACATCCCCTTCTTAATCTCGGCAATCGCCAGCGCCGGATTAAGCCCCTTCGGGCACGTCCTCGAGCAATTCAGAATCGTATGGCATCTATAAAGACTCATACTATTATTCAGCGCGTCCTGGCGCTCCGCCTTCTTCTCGTCACGGGAATCCGCGATCCAGCGGTAGGACTGCAGGAGCACGGCGGGGCCGAGGTATTCTTCTTGGTTCCACCAGTAGGAGGGGCAGGAGGTGCTGCAGCAGGCGCAGAGGATGCATTCGTAGAGGCCGTCTAGTTTCTTGCGGTCGGCTATGCTTTGGCGGTTTTCGCGGCCCTGTGGGAGAGGGAGGTGGTTAGAATTGGGCGGGGAGGGGATAGAAATTGAATGGATAGGCGCTTACATCTGGAGGGGGGGTGTTGCGCTGGAGGTAGGGTTTGATGGAGCGGTATTGCTTGTAGAAGTGTGTGAGGTCGGGAACGAGATCCTTGACGACGTAGGTGTGTGGTAGGGGATAGATGCGGGACTCCTTTGAAGTATCGGTGGGGATACGGCCTGCCAATCATCTCATATTAGCGCTCAGTCATTCTCTTTCCCCTCCCCTCGCTTTCACTCTGAAGCAGAAGAGGGGGATTGTATAGGATTGGTGTCCGGCATACAAAGGCAAGCCAACGTATTAACGCCATCGATATTCATCGCGCAGCTCCCACAAATACCCTCCCTACAGCTCCTCCGGAACGTCAGCGTCGGATCGACCTCATTCTTGATACGGATCAGCGCGTCTAGGACCATAGGGCCCGTCTTGTTGAGGTCCAGCGTGTAGCTCTGCATCCGCGGCTTCGACGACGGCTCATCGGGGTTCCAGCGGTAGATGTGGAACGTCTTGGTTTTGGCCTCCTTCGCAGGCGTCGGCTCCTTGATCGTCGACGTTTTAGACTCTGGCACCGTAGGTCGCGAAGGGTCGCCTGCTTTGGCAATGGGCTCGCGAGGGGTGGTGTCGACGGAGGCGAATGACCGTGTCCAGACGGCGGGTACGGCTGCGGGGGACAGAGTTGTTAAGATGCCAGGCAATTGAGGGTGTTGGAAGGCAATTGGGAGGAGGGAGCTTACCGGTGCGCCTGACGGCCAGCCTGGTGAGGGCGCGTGTAGTGGCCATGGTTGATGCTGGGGATGGAGGGCGAGAGATGAGGTTGTTCGTGTGGTGTTGAAAGAGTTCCTTCGGGCATGCATCATGGTTACAAGTGCCCTCGGCAGTCTGCTGGCCAATCATAGCACGATGAAAGGCAATCGACTGACATAATCCGCGCACCGGGGTCCGGCTGTCTCCCTTTGTGCGCCACAACACAAGAGACTATATACACATGGTAACAAGACATGGCGTATGAGAACTTTGGGAGAGACTAATATAAAGAGGGTACCAGTCGGTTGTTGAGGGTCCCATCTACTTGGAGGCAGTTGGAGGTTTGAGGACTGCTAACGAAATCCGGAAGTCTGCACAGCGCCCTTTTTGAGAGTCATCTTTCACCAAACAAATCCTCGACGAAAATAGAGCCTGCAATTCATCATCGGTTTTAGAAGCTTCGAGGTGTTTCAAGGAATTGGCTCAATCTATCCCATGGCCGTTGCGTGCTTGCCAGGGAGGACGAAACTGTTTACAGAACAATTCTTGTGCATCAATCTTCCACAAGGTGACTTCATTGGCTTTTCAAAGTCCAATTCAATCCTCCAGAACACCAATCAAATACCCTTCATTCAGGTTGCGCAGTTGTCGCAGCTACAAAATGGCTGCCATTCTCCCCCGTTTCCGCAATTGTGCCATCCACTTTATCATCGATTGGGACGGCACCCTCACCATCAAAGACACACTACACATCCTAGGTGGGATTGCCTCTCAGCACCGGGAAAACCACACCTTAGTAACCCCCGTCGGTGACCACGATTGGCCTATCACCTGGGACGACATCGTCAAGGCCTATATATCTGATTTCGATGCCCACAAACGATTCTACTCGCCAAAACAGAATTCTCGAAAGTCCATCCAAGCAGAAAAAGGTTGGCTAGCAAGCTTGAAAATTGTGGAGGATCGCAGTGTGAACAGGACACAAAGTTCTCAGATCTTCAAGGGCGTGACAGCGGCGGAAGTTAAAGAGGCGGCTCAGTCCGCTGTACGAGAGGGGAAGGTCGAAATGAGAGAAGGCTGGAAAGACCTCTTCCGCAATATCCAGAGGCGTCAAGAGATCCAAAGAAGGTATGGGAAGCCCGCGGACGAGCTCGACAGGGCGGCAATTCTGAGCGTCAACTGGAGTCGTCTGTTCATTAAAGAGTGCTTGAGCTCTGCGCAGTGTCCTTTTCAACTGCAAGCGGACGGCTCCTGCACCAGGGGCCAGCCCATATTGCACACCGGGCCAAGAGTTATTGATATCCACGCAAACGAAATCCAGGGTCTCGATCGCCCAGAAGGTTCTTCTGGTTTCTTGAGGGCTCCCGAGAATCGAGACATTAGAACGAGTGCGGATAAACTAAGACGACTTATGGAAATCAAGAGGTCGCCAGTAATTTATTTCGGTGACAGCGCAACTGACTTTGACTGCCTTCTCGAAGCAGACCTTGGAATATGTATGATGGATACACCGGATACTGAGTTGATTGAAACTTTTAAGAGAGTTGGTGTTGTGGTTCCGCATATTTCAAAACTGTCTTTAGTGGATGATTATGAGGTTGTTTGGGCGAGAGATTTTACGGAAGTGGTTGATTTTCTCGCACTTGTCGAAGAGCCAGACTGAGTTACCTATTTTGGCAAGGCTCTAGTGTGTGCGCAGGAGAACCTAGGAGTGAAAATCCACTTCCGAATAATGGTCAGAGGACTGGGGCATCTGAACCTTGACTTCCATGGACTAGAGAATCGGGGACGGACGTCGTTTTCCTCCTCTTAATTCGTGTCGGTCCCTCCTCATCCTCTAGGTTAACCACCTCGATAACGCCAGTTTCCAGGGTTTCATGTTCCTCCTCCACAACATTCCTAGCCCACTCAAGCCCGTTCCACGTACGGGGGCCAACATCTAGCTCACCGCCATATTCGCCCTCCACAAACGCCAAGTCCCCAGTCTCACCCAGAGCCTCCCTCGCAGCTTCTTCAATAAGGATTCCCATAGTCAGCAGGGCCGTTTCATCCATAGATCTCAAAACGGCTCTAGAATGCTTCTTCCTCGGCATGCGGGTGTAGTACTGGGACGCGTACGCATGGATGGAAGCTAATAAGTCCGAGTCCGGCAGTTCTTGGTAAGGGGCGAGATGCTGGTGGGCGAAGTAATGATCGGTCTCTGCATATCTGGTTGGGGCGTTCTTGCGCTTGTAGAGCGCTTCGTCTGGTCTTATTGGGACGGTTGAGGAGGAGACTAGGTCACTGTGCCTTTTCTGGGGAACGGGGTTTGGGTTTATGAAGCCATATGCTGATACTCTTCCTAAAACATATTTTAGCTATGAGCTTTTCCTGAGGTCTGCGGATATTATAGGTACCAGCCACAGCGTCATAAAGGTTGGCTTGGCGTCTGCGCTTCTTTCTGTTGCTTCTTGCATCGTCAGGCTTGGGAGTGGGATTTCCTTCTTTTGTTTTCATGATTGCCGTTTGTGGACTCTTTAAGTGACGCTGGAAATGGAGAGCGGGATGAGCACCTCACAGGAAAGCTTCATGAAAGAGCTCTCTGTTGTGCCAAGGAAATATGGTTTGGTCACTTTGGTTGTGTATCCAAAAAATGCCCATCCTGATATATACGCTGTTTATGATGTAATATGCCTGCACTTGGTCCGGATTCGGAAATGTGCAGGCACCGCACATTTTCAGAATAGGCATCTATTACATTTCTTGTGGCACAACCTCCTTCAGGCTTCCCCACCAGTCCGCCCTCGCATCACCGTCTGATCCAGATGTAAGTGCGCATGAATGCTTACCTGCTCAATCGCTCTCTCGGATTGAATGGTCCCGGTGTCCTCGAACGCGCTGAGACCACACACTTGCTCCACGCGCTGCAACCTGCCATCAATGTGAACTTCAGCGCAGCGCCAACCTCGAAGGCGGAAGAGGGCAGCGAGGATGTGCAGGGATATGCAGCTCCACAACGTGGTCTCGCGCATGCATCAGGAGTAAATGCGATCACTATTGATAAGTTCGAGGGCCGATAGTAAGTCTGCTGGAAGAAATTGACTGGGGACTCAAGCTTACGACCTCAAAGTCTTCTTTCCGGAGGCGCAGATTCATCCATTACTATCTGGGATCTTGAAAGTAGCCTCAGCACAAGAGGTGCCACATATGTGCCGCTATCTTCTGTCCACCGGTAAGCTCTTTTTCGTCACATCATACCACCAATTAACCTCCAGCTTCAACGATTAACACACTCACCAGAACCTCCAAAGAGCATAAGTTCGGCATAACCCAGCTCATCTTCTACCCCTTCGATTCCCTCGCCTTCCTCTCCTCCTCCTACGACCACACCGTGAAACTCTACTCGTCAGAAACCCTGTCCCAATCCGCCTCCTTCGACCTCGACTCAGTCGTCTACACCATTGCCCTATCCCCCATCGCCTCGCACCTGCTCGTAGCATGCGCCACACAGCACCCCGCCGTTCGCCTCGTCGACCTACGCTCAGGAGCTCGCACACACTCCCTCGCCGGCCACAACGGTGCCGTCCTCTCCGTCGCCTGGAGCCCGACCCTCGAACACATCCTCGCAAGCGGCAGCACGGACGGCACAGTCCGATTCTGGGATATCCGCCGCGGCTCCGGCGACATCGGCGGGCTAGACATGGAAGACTCGCTCGGAATCATCGGGCGCGACGGCTTCGGCGCTGAAGCGCCGCGCCGCTGCAACGGTAAAGCGCATGCAGGAGCCGTCAATGGCCTCGTGTGGACGGAGGACGGGCGGCATCTAGTATCTGCGGGCCATGATGAGAGAGTTAGGGTGTGGGATACTACGACGGGTGCGAATACGCTTGCGAGCTTTGGACCGCTGGTGCGGAACTCGCATCTCTCGTCGCTGATTCCGCTGCTAGCACCGAGCGCGCTGGTGCCGGCGGAAAAGGATGTCATGTTCTACCCGAACGAGCACGAGATACTCATGTATGAGCTCTTTGAGGGCGAGATGGTGAAGAGGCTGAGAAGGCCTTCAAGGCCTGCTGGTGGTGCTAGGGGTGGAGGACGTAATGTCAGGAACAGGATCACGGCGCTGGCTTGGCGTGCGCATGACGTGGAGTTTTACTCTGCGCATTCCGATGGCAGTATTGGGGCTTGGATGCCAAGATCTGCTGAGGATGTTATTGCGGATGAGGAGGAGAGGGAGGGGGTGGGAGGGGAGGATGAAAATGAGAGTAGGAAGAGGAAGAGGGAGGTATTGGAGGATGTGTATCGGGATTTAATGATGAGGAAGGTCACGTATGGGTCTAGTAGCTGCGAAGTAACATGAGCTTCTAGAGAATATGCTTGCCATGGATGCAGGTGAGGGGATGAGTAGTTAATAAAGATCCAAGTCTCAGGCCTTTACGTTATATACCTTAGCTTGACCCTCTAATTTACCAAATCCATTCAAGGCATCTTAGACGTATGTCCTTCAACGAGCCCAAATCCACCAAAAGAGCTTCGGCCATTCCCATCTACCCAAAACCAGGCTATAAAAGGTAGGTGAGATATTAAAAAAATATATTGACACCTTCAAAAGATAGCGGATTTAGCTAGCTGGAATTATAGTTGAAAGTAATATCGGCTTCGAGTGCTGAAGGCTTCCTGGTTGGATTGGGTACAGTGTTTAACACATAGGTATGAATAGTTTTGGTATGTTTCTTCTATTCTCAGTTTGGGTTAGCGTAGTAGTAAAGTAGAAGAGAACCCTGAGCGGACATCCTTTCTGGTGCAAATAATACAATACCTACTTAAGTACTGCTACGTCATATTGCTAGGTATTCCCCGCCGGCCGTAAGGTTACTAATCACACGTGATGCGCAGTATATACGCCCACATGGGCAGGACTCAGAGATTGTATTCTCCTACACCTGGGCAGCTTAGCGCCTCTCGTGCGACATCTACAAACTCAATAGACCCATTGTTCAAATTTCCTTCGCGCGTGCATTCGATGATAGTTTCAATCCGTTTGTTTCAACACCTTTACATCTACAAAGCGTTAGCCGGTCGAGAATGAGTGCTCCTTCTGCACAAAAAGACTGTCACACTTGTATGAGAAGGCAGATTCAATGCGACCTCGCCTTGCCAGACTATACGTGCCTCGCGAAGACTCTCTCTCTCTCTCTCTCTCAATGTTAAGAACGGTATACTTTAGGCTTTCAATGTATCACTGCTGGCTCCATATGCAAGAGGAGTCGCCCACGGCCCGTGATGGCGAATAATCACACAGATATTCCATCATACGTTGCGTATACCTGGCGGCATATTCAATGCGAAGGAAACCTGCCAAATTGTAAATCAACTTCGCCCTGAGATATGATGCTCAGTCGTGCAATCGGACTTACGGCCTCTTTCGAGGTCAGAATGACTATCGCAGCATAATCTGCCAACAGGCTTCTGCTGCGTCCGAGCCCCACTTGGGCCAGCGACAGGTAGAAGGTAAAGATACTGCAGAAGAATCTTTGACCGATCAGTCTGACGTACCAAGTTACAGTGCTTCCTTCCAGTCAGGCCTATCAGACTTCTATGGTACCCTGATAGCCATGAGCTACATCTACGAATCTGCACAATACATACAACTCAACGTCGCACGTCTCACATCCCTCAGCTCCTACCCGCAAGTTATCTCATTATCTGATCCCCTTTGCGCGAGTGGTGGACCAAGAGGGCTCTGGCATATGCCTCGATGACGCGACTGCGGCAATCAACTCCTTGAACGAAGAGTAGCTGGGAGGTTTGACCTCTCTGGGGTTGGATTTTGATGGGCTTAAAGTGTGTGAGATCGAGCTAGCTACATAAGTGAGGGTTGCTTGAGGTGCGCTGTGCGCGTACCAAGTTGGTTTGCCTAACACACTGAGGTCGCTTAAGGCGTATTGGGAGCGTGTAATTCGACAAGGCCTAGATAAGTAGGAGGGCTTCAAGTCTTGAGGTAAACCCCAAACTGAATTACTAAACGGAGAGCTGACACATGGCAGCACAAACGAGAGAGAAAGCGAGGGCCGTATGTAGGGACGATGTAGTGCGGGATTCTCAGCATGGGTATCCCAGAAGGCGGATCGATGCAGAGTGCAGAGAACGGTCGAATCACAACGAAGGAAGTAGAAACCATTGTCGAACCCGCCGATGACCTCAAAGGTTTATTTGGTAGGGTTGAAAAGTGTGTTTAGTCGTCGATCTCGTTTCGGGGCTGCTTGCGCCTCAGAAGATCTTTTGGTGCTATTTTCGCAGTGTTAATTTGTTCTATACGAAATTTCACTTGGTTAGCTTTGTACACTCTGCTATTTATCAATGCGGTCTGATTAAAGACCCGTGATTGAGCGCTGATCTAATAGTATTTGAAAATTCCCAAAAGAGAGCGTGCTATTTTTCCATACAACCACTTTCATAGGTTTATTGTTCCTACTAAAAGCATACAAAATTCCCGACTGGAACGCCTACCGGTGGCTGAGATATCTGATAATTCAATTCAATAAAGTGGGTTGAGAGCCCCTTACTGTGCCTACTAAAAGTGTCTTAAAATTCCCGACCTGAAAGCCTTTCGGGTGGCTTAGCTGTAAGCTAGATGTCTCGGCACTCCCGTCTAGCAACCAGCTGCACGTACCTGGATTCAGCTTGATATAAGCATGTGGGCGTGTAGGCGCTTGCGCTATTGGAATAATTGCGTGGCGCTGACTATCCGGGGCAGAAGATGCTGGTGGGACAAGAGAGGATGAAGGTGTTTGATGAGAGAAGAGAAGAGAAGAAGGCTGTAATGAGAGAATAGAAGAAGATATTGATGATAATAACAGCGAGAACGAGACAACGATGAGAAAGAGAAAATGTGAACATTTTGTTAGGAAAGGATGCCTTGCAGTCGTAATGACGCAGAGGTGTTGACCCTCTTGGGAGTGCTGTGAATGAGATGGTGGCTTGTCCTCGCAGGCGGTGAGCATCGTGGGCGACATCTTCACAGGCACTTCCTCGGGCAGCCGTTCCGTGGCGATGCCTGAATTTAGATGCGACTCTCGATGAATTGAGCTGGATGCGTTGAAGACCTCGACTCTTTCAGGGGTTATGAGGCATTTTCGGAGATCAGGATGAATAGAAAATGGAGTCTTCGCTCATAGACTCCCTCCGGCACTTACTCGCCGTACCAAATCATCCTCCTTGTCACCCTCCTTCCTGCTTTACATGACTCTTCTCTGACTACTTTCCTTGACGTATACAACCGCCATACTACCCAACTAGCAAAAGGAAGTCGTGGAGGAGCAAACGCCTGCGTCGGTAAGTCAAAAGTTGGCGTTGCGTCGACCGTTCCGTCATTTCCCTAGTTTTTCGCACAGACTTTGAAAAATTCCAAGCTACTGGCTTCCATCGACCTTCCACCTTCCCCGCCGTACTTCAAATTCTTCAAATTCCCTAACCTCTGTTCTGCTTCTCAGGCGCTTTCAATCTTTAAGCTAATTACCCGTATTCTATCAGATTTCCTGAAGACAGCCTTTGGTCTTTACAAAGGCATCCACTCCAGAACGGCCCTGTCGGCCCCAGTACACTTTGACCTTCAAGTTGCCTCCATTCGACCATACCCAGACATACTCAACAACTTGCCACCTCCACCCACTGTTTTCACCTCAAGAACTTCAGCGCCTATTCTTATTCCTTAACCAAACCGAACCGCTAGTCGCACCACAACCTCAGCTGCCGCATAGGACGTTCTCTGTGGTTCTTCCTCTCCCAGAGGAAGAGTCGAGGAGACCTCGCCCACAATCAAGGCTCGGTTACGAGACCTTTCGGCCTCCTTAACACGGCTTGCGAATAACCAGACAATCTATTATTATACACTTCGGGCCTGTTTTCCTGGGAATGGCCCCTTCTGTTCTCAGTATTACCGAAGAATACATACCATTATCTTTCAAGACTCATATCCCGGTGGACAATACCTATGTAATTCCGGACAATTATGGCTCTGAGAATGCCAATATATTGATTGGTGACGCTCTTAAGGCCCGCGTTGAAGCCGTTGATCAGGATACCTGTGCGGCTGGTGAAGAAGATGCTTTCTTCGTAGCCGATTTGGGCGAGGTCTACCGCCAGCACCTCCGTTGGAAGAAGAACTTAGGCAGGGTCAAGCCTCACTATGGTAAGTAATGACTGCAGCCGTCGCTCATAGGCGAGAAAATGCTAATGCTATCGTAGCTGTCAAATGCAACCCGGACCCAAACGTCCTTCGCCTCCTGGCCGAACTCGGCACTGGTTTCGATTGTGCCTCAAAGTCCGAGATTGAACAGGTGCTCAAGATGGGCATCGAGCCCTCTCGCATCATCTATGCCCAACCTTGCAAAACAAAGTCCTATGTCAGATATGCTGCCCAGCATGGTGTCAAGCAGATGACTTTCGACAACGCTGATGAACTGTACAAGACCAAACAACTCTTTCCGGATGCGGAGTTGTTTCTACGTATCTTGACCGATGACTCTGCGAGCCTGTGCCGTTTGAGCCAAAAGTTCGGTGCTTCCCTGGATAGCACTGCAGATTTGCTGGAACTTGCCAAGAAGCTTGAACTTAATGTTGTGGGTGTTGCCTTCCACGTTGGCTCTGGCGCCTCGGACCCCAAGGCGTTTCTCAAGGCGGTCCAAGATGCACGATTTGTGTTCGACCAAGCTTCTGCGATTGGATTTCACATGCACACCATCGACGTCGGTGGCGGTTTTTGTGGGGAGAATTTTGAAGCTATGGCGGCAGTTCTTTCGGGCGCCCTAGATGTCTACTTTCCTCCGCATATTCGTGTTATTGGAGAGCCTGGTCGCTATTACGTTTCCACGGCCTTCACCATCGCTTGCCACGTGATTGCTCGGCGCACGGTTGCTGATGCCACGCTCGGAACTACATCCTATATGCTATACCTCAACGATGGAGTGTACGGAAACTTCTCTAGCATCATTTTCGATCACCAAAATCCTGTCCCGCAGGTCCTCAAGTGTGGCAACCGCTTCTTGCGCGATACGAAGCGCTCCGGCTATGATTCTCCAACTATGATCGAGTATTCTATCTGGGGTCCTACGTGTGACGGCATTGATGTTATTTCACAGTCCTGCGTTTTCTCTGAGACTGTAGATGTCGGGGACTGGCTTTATTTCGAGAACATGGGTGGTGAGTTTATCCCTCGTATTATGTCTCGTCTGTATCTCAACTCATTTTACAGCGTACACCAAATGCTCTGCAACTCGCTTCAACGGATTTACAGACAGCCACGATGTTATCTACGTCTCCAGCGAACCAGGTGCTACCGCTTTGATGGGTCTTTAGACGGATGTGTCTTCATCGTTTTGCTTAATCCTGGGCGGCTAGCTTTGCTATAAATTCGAGGAGGTTGCGTTTGCTTTTTATCGTTTATAGAGATAGATATTTGTTTTTGATATTTGCAAAAGGTGGTTATGCGAAGACAACAGAGGAGAATTCATTCGTTCTCGATTGCAGATCATCCAACCCTGTAAATACCAAGTGCGCCATTCCCGCATCCCCTGCCGAGGTCCCGTCCAATTCCTTGGCATCAACCTTGGAGCCGTGGGCTCCAGTTCATGAATTCCTCCAAACAACGAATCTAGTCAGCAGCGCGTACCTAAGCACAATCGAGTCCTTGATGAGACTACTGAACCGTTTGAAGCTGTTTATAGGCCAATGCACTACCGAGGTGCATTTACTTTTTCCGTCAACGCCTCCATGCAGCCGCTGCATGCACCTCGGATTGTGACAGCTCTTTCCACCGCTATAAAGATCTCCGCCAAGTAATCTTAACCCCCTCCTCCCCCTCCAAACATTCATGATCCTCGCGAGTGCTGTCCATATAAACACCAATGGAGCACCTTCCCCTAAAACCCGGGGGCAACTGCCCCATCACAATCCCCTACCTCCCAACAGCGCCACAATACGACAACGGTTTGTTCCTCGAGTATCCCGCACGCATGGGCTGGGACTTCTCTCTCTGGCGCACATTCGATACCTTCTCCGGAGGATCCGGAGCTTCGCTGGACGTAGGGAGCTGGCTAACTTACAACCGAATGAACATCGACGAACTCCCACCTTTCCTGCAGACATGGCTCTTCTTCGGCCTGCTCAGTTCCGTACTAAATGCAGATATCCCGCTCGAAGACTTTGTGCGCCGCGATATCTATAGCAGCGGGTGCTGGATCACGACGAAGGAATTAGGGAGGTATTTGGAGGAGTGGGGAGGGAGGGTGAATGGGAGTGCGAGGACGCTAGGGGGAGGGTTCGATAGAAATTCATATCTAGATGCGGTTGCGGAGATCCTTTGCTGCGCGGATGCGGTTGCTAGGAATGTCGCTCGCGTGGTTGTGTATGGGGGCATTCCGGAGCCGTGGCAGGAACAGCTTGAGGGTGTGCAGTTCTGCGCGTCGCTGCTGATTAGAGCACTTGCTGGGGCGGTGGAGAAGGTGCTTGGACGGCATGTGGATGTAGGTGGTCTGGGGAGGCGGGGGAGGATGCCGTTGCTGGAAAGGAGGATGGAGGAGAGTGGGTGGTGTCCGTTTGTTGGTGCGGTGGTGGGGAGGGAATTTGCGGTTGATGTGCGGGTTTATGTGTATATGCTGGGCACGGATAGGGTGAGGCTGGATCATTCGAGATGTGGGGTGCGGTTTTGTGGTGCGAGTAATGTGGGGGAGGGGTATAGGCAGAGGCATGTAAGAGATGGATGTGGGTGTGAGATTGTTAGGGCGCCGGTGGATGAGGTTGTGGAGGTGTTGAAGAGGGGGGGCATACCGCTGATGACGGTCAGTTATGCGGACGGAAAGCCTGTCCTGAATGTCGTGGAGAAAGACGACGAGACGCCCTATATTACCATCTCCCACGTCTGGACCGACGGGCTAGGAGACCCTTTCGCGAACACCATCTTGGCATGCCAACTCACGGGAATATCAAAAAGCCTGGAGAATATCGCATCAAACAACCCCCAGCTCCAACTCCGACCCCAACAGTCACTCCCATTCTACCTCGACACCCTCTGCAACCCCGCCCCCCCATCCCCTCCGCACGACTCTAGCTCTCTCCGCACCGGCACCCTCTCCCTCCGCCAAACCCACACCCTCCACACCTCCAGCCACGGCACTCTAATCCTCGATCCCGACTGCGCTCTCCTGTCCCCTTCTTCGCCCTTTCACGAAGTGATCTGCCGCCTCGCCCTCAGCACTTGGAACACTCGTCTCTGGACATACCTCGAAAGCGCACTCGCGCCGCGTCTCTTCGTCCGGGGCACCGATGGCTGCGTTTTTGATATCGAGGATTTGATCGCGAGGTTCCGTAATGGGGAGTTTGAGGATGGAGTGGCGTCTGAGATGTACCGGGAGGCTTATGTGACGTATCGAGTGTGTATTCCGCGGCCAGCCAGCTTGCCAAAGTTGGACTTGAACCCCCCAAACAGCCCCGGCAGTAGTGGTGGCGCACTCTCGCCCCGCCATCAAAACCCAGACCGAGACTCCACCTCAGACATTCCCCTCCAACACACCCTCCGCGCCCTTGCGGCCCGCACAACCACGCACCCGGCCTCCGATGAACTCTTTGTCCTGGCCGCTCTCCTCAATCTTCCCCTTGGGGATGGAGGTGGTGAGGAAGGGGGAGCTGGGCACCTGCAGATGCCTACTCTCCTCTCCTCCCTCTGGTTTATTCCTCTAAACGCTCTCTTCAGCCACGGCCCTCGCTTGCAGGTTCCAGGATTCCGCTGGGCGCCGGCTAGCATTCTGGCTATGCAGGGTGGTGGGGTGGGAGAGGTGGTGCCGGAGCTAGTTCCAGGGACTTTGGAGGCGAGTGTAGGGGAGAGTTTACGAGCCGGCGCGAGGTCTAGGTCGGAGTCCGGGGCTGAGACGGGGGCAGGGAAGGAGCAGATGGCTGGGTTGGGGAACGAGAAGAAGCAAAGGGTCGGGGCAGGAGGAGAAACAGAAACAGAGAATGAGGGAAATGAGAGAGAGGGCGAGGGCATGGTGCACAGGCCTCTAGCCTATCTCCATAAAGAGGGCAAGGGCCTCGCTGTTTGGGTGGCTGGCATCTGGATCAAGGGGGACGTGGGAAGGGGGAGGGATGCGTTCCTGGTTGATGTGGGCGCCGGGGAGGTGCTGAGGGTTGGGATTTTGAGGGGCGCTACCCGTCCTACTCCTGACACTGACATTATCACTGGAACTCCTCATGGCACTGCTATCGCGGCTGGAGACAGAACCTCAACAGCCTCATCATTAATACATTCAGCAACAACCGAACCCCGACCGCGTCCAAAATCCTTCTCCTTCTCCAAACCAGTCTACGTCATCCTCCTGGCTTCTCTCTTCCATGACTCCCACCCCTCCTACACAACCTCCCAGATGGGTGTCCTAGCCGAAGTAGTCGGAAAGACACGCGACCCATCCCTGACGAGCCGCAGGTTTAGTTTCAGGCAGGTGGCTTTGCTGGCGTATAGAGAGGCCGTAAATGTGGAGCGAACGAGTAGGACCGGCGATTTCAGCGGCGCGGTGAAGTGGACGAAGGGGGAGATGGTGGGGCCAAAGTGGTGGGTTGTTGATTGATGGGTGAGAAGTCTTTGTCGAGAACTAGTCAGGCGAGTCGCGAAGCGTCAAAGATATAATGGGAAGAGGAACAATGGACCCAAAATACCACGACATGCTATCTCTTTCACCCCTACCCCATCATAACGATAACAATATGCAACCATCCGTCCGCATAAGCCGCAGCGCGCATCAGCTCCTCGACGTTTGCGGCCATCGGCACCACGGCGCCGTGGAGGACGGGCTGAGCGAGGAGTGGGCTGCGTCTGCTGGGGAAGAGGGAGGGGATTATGGCGTTGAGGGCTGTGCCAAGGGTTTGAGGGTGGCCTGTGTGTGGGGGTTGGGTATTAGTTGGGACGCATTTCTTGCGGCAGGAAGGATGTGGAAAGGGTAGGAAGGAGGAGAGAGGGAACATGGGATAGAAACATGGGAATATGGGATATGGAAGATAAAATCATACGCGACTGCAGTTTCGGCGTCACAAGCGCCTGCACGACCCTTAGCGAACCCGGTGCTATCCCTGCCGCTGCCGCCTCCTTCCCGTTCGCGGCGTGCGGGAGGTACAATTTCATGGGTACATGGCGCAGTGAGGCGCCAGGGGGGTTGAGCAGTTTATTGTTGATGGCGTTGTAGGCGGGAAGGGAGTGTGTTTGCACAGCGGTCCAGAGCTGGGTGCTGTCGTCTTTGCTGAGGGACATGACGGCTTTTGCGGTGCCGTTGCGGAGGAAGTCAGCCTGGGGTTTGGAGGGGTTAGATGGAGGGGTTTGGAAGAGGTTGGAAGAAGGGCGGAAGGGGTAAGGCTAGGGGTAGGGTATAGGGAGGGGAAGGGAGACTATACCTCTTTAACGCCATTAATAAACGCATCATGCAATACCCTCCCCTCCTCATCAAGCTTCGAAAGACTCTCAATCGGCCAATCTGTAAAATGAACTGTTAGCCTCCACGGCAGAGGCTGAGCAGCCTCACCATCCTCATCCTCATCCCCATCCCTATCTCCATCTTTCCCCTCAATGTCTACGCCTGAAGCTTTCCCCCCTAACCCTGTGCCCTGCGCGGGCTCGGCTCCGGAATAGAGGTCGTAGAGGACACCGAGCGGGTAATGCCATTTCAGCGGTACGTCTTGGTATGAAAGCCAGCCTTCGCTGGAAGGGCCGGAGGGATCGATAAGGTAGGGTGTGAAGAAGGCGTGAAGGCGGGGGAGGAGGAAGGGGAGGTAGGCTAGGCGGGGGGAGAGGATCTGGGCTTGGGTGTTAATGAGGGTATAGGCGTAGAAGGGATGTTGAGAGAGGACATAAGAGTAATATTTAAGTGTATACATGAGAATAACTATGAGAATATCGAGTGCCTTCTTCTTTTTGTTCTTCTGGCCTCTGAAGTGTGGAGCGGGAAGGGGGGGGTAGCCATTTTGCTCGGTGTTTGTTATACGCACCAAATACGGATCCGACTGATCAAATGTCCGGCACTCTGAACTCGCGAGCCGTATCTCTAGCGGTATGCTACCGCTCCAGACTTTCTTCTGCAGGTTGCTGAGGTTGCTCATCGCGTCGGCGGGGTGGTTATGCGAGTGTAATCAAAGCTAGGCCTGCTGGTGGACTGCCAGTAGGGCATTGTTGGTGAGGCGGATGTCGCCTTGTTGTAGGTAGTGAAGAGGGAGAAGAGCTTCAATGGATGAAGAGCAGGTGCATTAGCAGAATATGAACATCTAGCTGTCTTGGCGGTGTTGCGGCCTGATGCTGTCCAGGAAAGAAGGTCCGAGCTTCCGTACCCCAGACTCCGCGTAGGGCTGACAGGAGCTTCATTCGTTCACTGTTTATCCCATCGAGGTCGTTCCACCCATGTCAATTTCCCCGCTCCAATTCGTCCCAGGCTAAGCATACATATACAACTTCCCCTCCCCTCTCCCCAAATGGTTCCCCCTTCCCTCCACCCGCCTCCCACGGCTAGCTCCTGGACAATGTCCCTCATCTACCCCGGTCCGCGCAAGCGCTCCGCCAGTGAAGCCAGCCCCTATGGCCCCTTCGATTCCGTTCCTGAAGCACCCTCAGGCGACCAGCAGAAGCGTACCAAGACGTACGACAGCGAGCTCGACGCCATTGATGTCATTCCCGTTGCAGATGCCTGGCCAGTGGATCTTTCCTGTATACTAGGTTCGCCGACTGGGGAAAGTGGACGGATTCCAGGGCATGATAATTGGGGGAATTATAGAGAGGGGAAGAGTGCGTTTGTGTTTGTGGTGCAGGGGGGTTGTATGGTTCATTATGATTTGCTTTGGTGAGTCAGCTGTTGAGGTCATGGTAGCTCGAGGACAGGGAGAGTTAGGGTTGATATGTGGAATATTTCACTGACACATTCACAACATCTCTAGCGCCATTCTGCCAGAATTATATAACATATCCCCAGCTCTCCAGGCACTTGTCCTCTGCCGCGATCCTTCCTCCCACACGCCATCTGTCTCGGTGCCTTTCTCGCTCCCGTTGATACAAGCTGTGGGGCCGTCGTGGAATCATTTCGTCAGGCTTGGACTGCTGCATCCTTTAGGCGGAGGGCAGGTTCCGCTGGACGCATTGGTTGTTGTGGATGCGAAGGGGAAGAGGAGGCTGGTGTTGCCTTTTGGGTGGGGAGCGGGTCGCCATGTGGGTGATGTAGGGGGAGGGAAGATGGTGCAGGAGAGGTTGATGGGGATGTTGAGAAAGTGTATTGAGGAGTTGCAGAGGGAGATGTGAAGGTTAAGAATATGTAAGATGTATATTGGGAGGTTGATGGAGTGTATAGTAGAGGATGGCTTGGTGTGTGTACATTTAGGTCGTTGTATCGACACCCAGACCTTGAGAGCATTGTATTGTAGCTTCGGATATGGCTCAGTCGCAATTTGCCTTTTCTTTTTAGTCGACTTGCGACACCTACAGAGGCACATGAAAATTGCTGCGTGAGTAACTAACTTGCATAGGCTTCGTATCTGGACTACTGTCGTATCACAGCCACGCAAGCGTCATGCATTAGACTGACTGACTGGATTTATTATTCATTCATGATTTTATGAAGCACTTCAACACCACCGATAGAGCCCAAAGTCGTGAGAAACCACCAGGGGAGACAACTCATCTCCCACACCAGACCATGTGCCACCGAAACCTCTTCCCGCTAGCAGTCTAGCCAAACCTAGTCTTTTTATCCTTGATAGGGATGTCGCTACCAGTAGCACTCTTATACTGCTTACGAATGAAGTCGGAAATCTGCTCGTCCTTGGCCTGCTCGACAGCGGACTCGTTATCCTGAGGACCCTGGCCTAAGAACTTTTCTTGGACGAAGTCGATGCCTGTGAATAAATCCCACTACAATCAGTCCTTGTTTCAACAAGACGTCGCTGTTTAAAGTAGAGGCATGTGTCTCGTGACAAGGGGTCTTCGAGAAATGGGTTGGTTGATTGATACCTTTGTCCAAGTAATCCTCATTCTTTTCGCTCTCCCTGCCGCCGCCGGCAGCACTATTAAGTTTATCGCCAATACTGCCTAGGAAGCCACCTTCTTGTTTCGGCTCATTGGAGGAGGATGGCTTCTGATCCTGCGCTCCTTCGTTCTTCTTCTCGCTGCCGCCGGAGAGTTTGTTGAGGTAATTCATGATAATTATCGAAGGCTTGATGATCGAGGATGGAGGATATAAAGGTTTGTGCAGGGTAAGAAATCGTTCAAGATATGACGGGGGAAGTGGGCAGTGGAGCTACTTGAGGCTGGAGGTAGTTATTGGTTAAGGGATTGCGTCATAGCACCAACTTCCAAGACTTCCAAGCCGATAGTCTGACATGTTGGGCACTCTCTCCAGATCATGATACGTTTTTTGGTGTCCTTGGCAGATGAGAGGAGAGAGCTGGAAGAGGTGGGGATTCAATGAGGAGATGCTACTGAGCTCACGGGAAGAAGAATCTAGTTGTTCAATTGCTGTGGAATAATGATCCTGAAAACCTTCCGGGGGGGCTAAGATAACCCTCGAAGGACAAGCTATCGGCCATCTCCAGAGTGTATTTCAAACAGTTCCTCGTTGTTGTCTGACCTTTCCTCGAGCTCGCCTGCCCCTCATACCCCTCCATAAGTGGCTTGATAGACGACGATATTGTGGCTAATGGCTGAACCAATGAGATATCTCGGGTCATCCCGCTCGGCATCAGTCCCAATAGCATATCCCGCAAAACCCTCACGATTTATTTATTTTTTTCTTCCTCATTCAATCCTTCTCTCATAAGTCAAAATACCTACTATTTTCTTGCACAATATACTATTTCCCTAGAGAAATAAACTCCTAGCAAAAATGCCAGCCCCAATCCGTCCAATCCCTATCACAATCATCACTGGCTTCCTTGGATCAGGAAAAACAAGTACCTCATCTGTCCCCCCCAGCTAATAAAAACACAATCAATATCCTAATATCCTCCCAGCACTAATCCTAAACCTAATCCCCCAACTCCCCAAATCCTACAAACTCGCCCTCCTAAAAAACGAATTCGGCGATGTAGCAATCGACTCCCAACTCGCCTCCTCGAGCGCCATCTCCGGCGTGCAAGAACTGCTTAACGGCTGCATATGCTGCAACCTCGTCGGCCAGCTCGCTGACGCCCTTGATACCCTCACCAGCTCCGTCGCGCCCGACCGCATCGTCATCGAGACGTCTGGCTCCGCGTTCCCCGCCACGCTCGCCATGGAGGTCAACCGCATCGCGCGGGAGACCGGGGGGTATGTCCTTGATGGCGTCATGTCGGTTATCGATGTTGAGAATTGGAAGGGGTATGATGATACGAGTTATACGGCCAAACTACAGGCGCGGTACACAGATGTTATTGTGCTGAATAAGTGGGAAGTTGTATCTGAGCAGCGGTTGGAAGAATGCGAGGACCGGATTTTGGAGATTGAAATCGACCCGCCCATTCCAAGAACGAAGAGTGATAAGGGATGGGTGGATAAGGATATCGTGTTTGGCCTGGATGCGAAGTTAGCGAGGGAGATCATGGGCAAGCCGACACATCATCATGAACATGGGCATCAGAGCGAGGTCGAAGTACTCTCCCTCACACTAACATCACCGGCTGAGCGCGCCGGTATCGACCTCGCGGAACTGGAGAAACTGCTTGAAGAGGCGTCCAAGGATGAGATATACCGCATCAAAGGCATCCTCTACGCCTCTTCCGCCCCTAGATCCTCGACGGAGAGTAAAGCGGCAAATAATGACGCGGATACGGATACTGCACGACTCGGCATCGTTGCGCTCCCGGAGCGATATATACTCAACTGGGCGTTTGGCCGCTGGAACTTCACACCCGCCCCATTCGACTCAGCGCGATCAACGCCAATGGCTTCTGAAACTGCGACGCCGTTGACGTCGGGACAGTCGACGCCGCTCACTGCGGTTGACGAACCGGCCGTCAGGATGACCATCATAACGGCTCGGTACGAGTCTAATATATGGCAGAAGCGCATTCAAGCTGGTGAGTTCTTTGCGCTGGAGAATGGACAGAAAGGGGTGTTGAGCGTCAAGCGAGTTTCTTGAACGGTTTTGCCTGCCCTTTTCTGTTTAGGACGGTGGTCTGATGGGCCAAACTGCTTTGGAAGCTTCTCCATTTTCTCTATACAGTGTTTCCGCTTCCACTGGCGCTACAAAGATCCTTTAAGCAGCCAGTTGAGCTTCAAGCTGCTCGATGGGTCGGGAGACTCACCAGGAGAACGCTATCGAGTCATAACGCGTATCTCTCTACGATTCTCCAGAGCAAGCGGCCTGAATTACGCATGATGAGCAAGCATTTCGCCCAGCAACCAAACGCCCAGTCCTCTTTTCTCAAGACAAAACAATCCCGTTCGGCCACCCAGGGTTCTGTCCGATTCAGGAATAATCCACAGTTTCAAGTAGTCCCAATCCCATTCCCATCCCGCAGTATGGAGGAACCGTATAGATCAACCGTTTACAGGCACGCGACGACCATCTCGGAATCTCTAAATCTTAGATTTTCACAATGACTTCTTTTTTTTTTTTTTTTTTTTGTTTTTTGCTAGAACTTGAGGATAGATTTTCAACCAGGTTGGGTTACAAACATCGTATACAGAGCACAGCCTCTATTTTGGAGATAATAGATAATTGGTACATAGGTAGACTACATCGGCTTTGAATCTTGAAGTTGCGGTATCGAATAGGTAGTCATAGTCAAATAAAAGAACAGAAATAATTAAACGCCCATAAAAATGCGCACGTTGCTCGTTTAACCCCATCACTAGCCCATCCATTGTTTAACAATTGTAAAATCCTGTATGGAATATATCCGTTCGATGCGTAAAATCAAAGGGCCATCCTCTGTTCCACCCCCTCAAGGACTTTCCAAACGCGAATCTCTCTCGAGTCAACGACACCTAGGTATGCAGTGGCCTCCATGAATATAAATGCCCCTCATTTCTTGTCTCGATGTTACCTAGGTACCGCACAACGCTTATGATGTCCCATCTGCTTATACGGCCTTGAAATACCAGCACCGATGCTGGAGGGACCTAAACGCGCGTGTGTAGGGTGGCGAGGGATTATATGCTTCAACATTTGCCCCCATCCTCTCCCCCGCCTCTCTGTCAATATCAATATCTCTATCAATATCTGTATCGACGGCCAACATACCCAGCCTACGGCACACAGCACACGGAGAGACCAGGCTCGCAACAGCCCAGCTAGGGGAATACCCCTCACTCTCTTGCTCCCCCTCCTAAAACCCCCAATCGGCAACAATAAAAGCGACACTCTACTCAGCCACAACCATCTCAATCTGGCCTCGACTCGAAAAAAGGCAGTCTTGCTGGTACGAATGTCGATTCGTCCTCCTTCCTCCTCTCTACTTCGCTGGTGATGCTGGTGGTTGGTTTGCTAGTACTGGGATTACTAGCTTCCATCTCTCCTTCCTCGACTTCATCCCTTTGTCGTTCGTTTAGTGATAAAGGCCGATTAGGCGTGAGCGACAACTCGGAGCTTTCCATATCGAAGGCGCCGCTCTCGGGCGCGGTTTGCGGATTAAATGATGGGAAAGGGACAGATTCTTCGCGTGATCCGTAATAAATGGAGATGGAAGGGGAGAGTAAAACTTGAGACTGGGGGGATGTCGGATCGGGCAGGGTGAGAGCTTTCATCTCGGCGACACGAGCTGGGAGAGGGGGTGAGTGGGCGGGATCTCCTACTTCTGCTTCGGGGACTGCTTCGGAGGTTTCTTCAATGGTTTTGCTCTCGTGAGAAAGCTCGGTTTGGTCGGTGGTGGTAGAGTGCAACCTCAACCCTCGCTTCTTCGCCAACTGCTGCGCTTCATACCGTTTCCTTTCCACCTCCGCCTCCTCCTCCAGCCTCAACCGCTCCTCTTCCTGCTTGAGATCCGAGAGCGTAGGCACTTCTTCAATCATCGCAGATTCCGGCTGCTGCTTCGCATGCGACTCCGCTCTTGCCCTCCTCCCAGACTCATGCGTACTGCGCGAACTCGCCGTCCTAGTTGACACTCTTGACCCCGCAGACCTCTTCCCAGACCTTGTCTTCCCACTACTAGTATCGTCCGCACCCGTGCCGCCCACACCAGTCGCGCGCCGCTCCAACGCCATAGTGAACTCGTCATCTAGCGGCACCGCGTCGTCCTCGTCCTCGCTAGGAAATATATCCCCCCGTGAACTTAGCGAATCAGTCGTATGCCCACTCTCCGTCGTCAGGCCACTCTCCGTCGTCTGGCTCCTGAGCCGTCGATGCCCATTCTTCCAACCCCCTTCACTATGCCGTAATTGGCCATCTTCATCGCTATCTTCTATCAGCGGCTGTTCTTCTGTCTCAGATATCCGCGACGCATGGCCGGGGTGATCTCTCAGGTCCGCAGCGGAGGGTTTATAGCGCAGCCCCTTTCCTCCAATCTTGAAGGGCAGGCGGCCGAGGAAGCCGAAATAGGAGCTGCTTGGGATGATGGTCGGGTCAGGACCGCCGTCGTGGGGTTGCACGGCGCTCTTCCGCCTGCCGCTGGGGAATCTGGCATCTCTATCTCTCCGCGTACCATAACTCATCGCTCGCTGCCTTCCCGGTGGCTCTCCCCCTCCCCCTCTCCCACTACTCGAGCCCGCGAGCAATCGATCCAACTCGTCATTCCCCCACCCAAGTAACCCATCATTCTCCTCCTCCTCCCAATCATCATAGAAATCAAAGCTCAGCTCCGCCCGCCCCCTGCTCCTCCCCCTATGCCGCCGTAGCCGGTCTTCGCGCGTCGGGAAGCACGGCGCAGTACAACTGTGAATGCAGGAGCCGAGTGAGGCGAAGCACGGGGACACGTAGTCGTGGGCGAAGGTGAAGAGGGAGGTTTGGGCGGACTCATTGGCGGATTCGAGGGTTTGAGCGAGGTTGTGTACGGTGCGTGTGAAGCGGGGATCAGTGCGGCGATACATTGTTGTGGTATGTTACCGTTTTAGTTACCTCTAGAGGTTTTGGTTCGGGAGAGGGTAATAAGTGGGCGCGGGTGCGAGCCGCTGGACGGCTAGGGGACATGGAGGTTGTTGGTGTTGGTATGGGATGGGGATGGTGTTTTGTCGTGTTGTAGCTAGTAGTGAATGAATGCAGGTTGGGTGAGGTTTAGAGTGAGATTCAGGTTGACGTCTCACCTCGGCGGCCCGGATCCCTACCCGGCTCCGTCTATGCTAGGGTAGTTTAGTAGTCCCGAACGAGGTCAAAACCACTTTCATGTCGTAGCAGTAGCAGCAAAATAGCATAAATCTCCCCCATCCATCGCCCCGTCTGCACTCGCACTTTGCTGATGGCCGGCTTCACAATTCCCATTCCCATATCGTGAGTGCCCCCCACAGCCATCGCCACAATGCGATACATTCGCTTCCTCAAACCACCACGCATCGAAGGAAATAATACCAGCAATAAGACGCTGAAAGCGCTCATCACCATAACTTCAGATCTCGGCGACACTTTCCTGCCCGATAACCTAGCGCTCGCTGCTAGTCTGCGCCCTGAAGGCCACGATGGAGATATCTACCTCTGCAAAACAGTGCAGTGGACAGCAGGGATGAGATCGCTACCGATTGTCTTCGAGCTCACGAACGCGAACCTCGATTGGCCCGTCCGCGTGCATGTTGGGGTGAAGGGGAACCCGGCGAGTGATTGTTTCGGGAAACGCCACAAAGCGGATCCACCGAGCATCATCTCTGCGTGGAGCGGTGTCCTGGATGCGCTGAATGGGGTTATGGAGGCAGAGAAGATGGTCGAGAGGCGCTTCACGCCGCTGAGCGGCCGCACGCTGAGTATCTGGGAAGAGACGGGCGAGAGCATCGCACGCCATTTGTGGTATTACCATTTACATTCACATTTATTTCATTATCTATATATATATATATATATATATACCTACTCCCCTCCACCATCACCACCATACCAATTGCTCCCAAGCTGAACGATTTTAACAAAAAAAAACCCAGGGACGCAGGCCTCTCCCTAGCTGCCCACCTCAACCGCACAACCGCCCTCCAAACCACCTCGCCCACCCTCCTGCTCCTCGAAAGCACCCTCAGCCGCGCCACCGACGCAAAACTCCGCATCCTCGAACTCGGTGCGGGCACCGGCATAGTCGGAATTTCCCTCGCTCAAACAATCCCAGATGCCGAGATCCTCCTCACCGATCTTCCCGCCGCCCGCGCTCTCATCCAGAAAAACATATCTGTCATGAGCCCAGCCATGAACTCCTCCGCAGCCTTCTGTGTGCTGGATTGGGAGGATGAGAGTCTGCCGAGGGCGGTGGGGGAGAGGGTGTGGGATATCGTACTGGTTGCAGATTGTACGTATAACCCCGACAGCAGTCCCGCGCTCGTAAGGACGCTTGCTGCGCTGGTGAAGCGGAGTCCCAAAGTCATTGTCATTGTGGCAATGAAAGTCAGACATCCGGCCGAAGCCGTCTTTTTCGACTTAATGGCGGCGGCCGCGTTCGTCGTCGGTAGCCACACTGTTCTGAACCTTCCCGGCAATAGCGAGACGACTGGGGAGAAAATTGATGTGCTGGTTTTTTGCGATAAGGGGAGGGTGCAGGTTGGGCATCCCACGTCGCCGGAGGAGGCATCGGGCTTGCCTGTTGTGAGTTTCTGGGAAGACTAAGCTAGGGTGGAGTGTGAATGGAGTTTGGATAGTTTGGAGGATCCAGCATCGCACATCAGGGGGCGTGATATCAAGATACTCCAAAAGCCCATGCTTTGAAGCATATCTATAGTATAGCTATACTACGACCTAGGATAACCATTAGACATAAGGCCTTGAATCCACCTAGAGTTACTTAGGTGCTTGGCAAACAACATGCTCCTAGGGAGGCTTCGAAGTCTTTTGATACGCGACGCCTATATAAAAGTAACGTACAGAGGTAAAATCCGCTATTCTATATTTCGCTATGTAGGTTTGCAGCCCAAGTTGAGAGGAGGTCGGCCATTGTAGATATCCGTTCTGTAGAGTTATATCCTTATTGCGTGGTCGACACTAGCGGGGGGACTTTTGGCAAGCGATACGCTCCAGGTTTGGTGTGGAAGGCGTCGAGGGCCTGGGCCTACGCCTACACTGAAATACAGGCATGCAAGGAGTGTATTTGAATATGTATCTTTTTCGATTGCAGACATTGCCTCGTCGGCATCCTCGGCAAAAGGGCCTAGTAAAAACTATGATAGGTAGAAACTTTCGAAACTACCAAAGTCTAGCTGGCTTCAACGTGTACACACCCATGTCAAACCCAAGCCCTCACTATCAAACATCCTCCAATAGCACACTTCTGCCCGAATTCAATTTGGCCTCTTCATAAATATGTTCTGCCAATACTGTAACGAAATGCCTCGTCACTAGGCTTATAATCCATTGAAATGATACGAGTAAAATCGCTTAACTAACTAGACAGGTAGGTCAATAAAGCAATCTTGCATATTTCCACTCGAAAATATATATATAGCACATCCAAATCATCAAAATTCGTGTACGAGAGAAGATTACAACCACCGAGCCCAATGCAGAATAAAATCCACAAGAAACGGGGTATTGAAAGGGAAGATGCATGAGAAAAGCATGTATTAGTTGGCTCTTTGTAAAAAGACAGGAACATCGGACAGATCGATCCCGAACTGATTCCTGAAATGAATGCTCTTCCGGCTCGCCATATTGCGTCCAAGACGTGTCCCGGCACTACCGCCGACGCCGAAGCCGTGCTCGTAACCATAGTCGAGTCCGCCGCTATAACGATCAAAGACGCCATAATGAGCGCTGGCGATGTCTGTAGGGGTGGACGACGAGACTGGTTTGGTCGGCGGAGGGTGTCTAGGTGTAGGTAGAGGGTGGGTGGCGTTCCTGGGGACAACGATGGAGCGCTGGCTTGCGGTATTGGAATGAGTGTTAGTGCCGTCAGTATTTTGGCAGCGAAGGCCTTCGCCGATGGACTTGCGACGTTGACGCCAGGCTCGGGAGTGAGCCTCCCAGTCTGGTTGTGGTGCTTGAGCCAGCCGAGCTGGCTGTTGATCAAACTTTTCGATCAGTGCAGACACAGACGTCTCTCGAGTGACCAGCTTTGAGCGTGCTGTGGTTTCAATCGAAGCTTGAGAACCATCAAGATCCATCTTGGCTCGAGGCGATAATGCCTGTGCCAAAGATAGTCTATGGGACTCGATGGAAGGAACTGGCGGCATGTCGTTGTACATGCTGTTGGAACAGGATTTTCTAGAGGCTGTGGCTTTCCCTGCCTCGAGGTCGCATTCGTGATAGCTCCTTGGTCGCTGCTGCCCTCTCCCCGATGCGGCACGCTCACGACTTCGCATTCTGGCGAACTCAGACGCTGTCGCCGAGTCCATGCTGGCCATAGACTTGGCCCGCGGCAAAGCTGTGCTTATTTGATATGGATGAGTTGGCGACGTCACCGGCTTCGGCTTCAGAGTTGACATTGCTATATCGTAAGGTGAACTTCCCAGGGACTTTGCGACCGTGCCAAAATCAGCAATACCCACGGTGTCGTCAATTTCGTTCTCGGCAGAGTGGTCTTCATAAGCTTTTTCTCTGCGGAAAATGGAAATACTACGTCGATGTCGGTGTGGTGGTGTTGGTGGACGGGCGCTCTGCGACCTCATATGCTTTCTCGGGCGTGGTTCACTCTGCGGTGTCGGAGACGGGAACCGGATAGGAATGCTTTCTGTTCTCAACTCAACATAATCGTCAGAAGAATTGGTATCCGATGTAGAAGCAAATGTTCGAGTCAGATGTCCCATTCCAGGCGATTCGGACAAACGCCGCCTGAAGTGAGCCCGAACGTTGTCTGGTATACTAGGTATGCTGCCTTCCTTGACTGCTGAACTTTGTACAACTGGGAGCTGCTGCGACATTGGCCGCCGTTTCTGTAGCTTTTTATACATCGCGGACTTTTTGCTTTCCGTGCTGTGGGACGATGAGACTGATATGGGTGTTATTGGAGAAGTCAAGGCTGGAGTGTTACTACTTGAAGACTTCTTCCAAGATTTGGTCTGTATTAGTGATAATCTCGGTGTTTTTGGTGTCGTGCTTTCGTGATCCGGAGTTTTTGGAGGTGGTATCGAGAGCATTTGCTCGAAAGTGTAAAGGCTTCCCGTGTCTTCAAAATCAGCACCATCCCCACTTTCTTGAAAGCCAGCCAACACTGGAGATATCTTAGGCAGCGAAGGAATGATGCCCTCTTCTATAGCCTGGCTTTCACGCTGCAACGCTCGAAGGCTTGTCCCTGAAGAGTACCCAGAATCGGCCTTTGTATGCGCCGGCCTTTCGATTTTGGCGTCATTTATTTTGAGAACATCCGGTGGCTTCGCAGGTTGGTTGCTGAAATCCTGATATGTAGTCGAGCCAGCAAAAATTGTTCCGTCGAGAATACGGAAAGCCTCGTCCCTAAAACTCAACGAGTCTGCCGAGAGAGGTTCCGTGAACCCTTCATCCAGTGTCTTATAGAAACTCGAACGATTTTCGCCTCCACCAAATCCATCCAAATTTTCTTCTTGGTCAGCGAATGGGCTGGATGCAATCTCATTCATGTAATCTTGTGCAATTAAAGGTGCACTTTTGGTCTCGACGTGACGGTAAGGCATTGCTGGTTGATATTCGCTCGAGCATCGATAGAAATCCTCAGCATACGTTTCTCTCTTCAAGGGGCTTCCACTTCTAGGAGTAGGTATGGACCTTTTGTCACGTTCTGGTTTCCGGCTTTCGCGACTCAAAGGAGAAGACATTGGAAACACCGATGACTGACTTCTAATGTGCGATCGCGCCGCTCGCTCATGCATCAAAGTGACTGGGCTATTACAACCTTCAGAAGCAGTAAAATAATCTTCTTCCTGCAATATATCTGGGGTAGACTTTCGGCGATTGATGTTTTTGGACATTACGCTCGGAGCAGGTGATGCTGCTCCGTTCGTGACAACAAGGGAGCCAAGTTGCAGGACACCCAAGTGTGAGTATGCCATATCGCCAGGAGTTTGAGCTCGTGGCGTAGGCGAACCACTTCCATCTTCCGCCAAGTCCAAAGCGGCTAGACGTGTCAATGGCGACGTAACCATCATTTCAAGTTTCCATTGATGCTCTTGGCGATCACCTAAGGTTTTCTCGTGTGGCTCTCCCTGTTTTCGTAGAGCATCGGTAGGGGAATCTCGGGTTGCGAGGCCAGGGGTTGCCAAAGAGCGCTGCCGTATCAGGAATTGGGAGGATTTGCTCACGACATCTTGTTTCTGCACCGGGCCACGAATAGGAGCCTGTGTAGACTCAGATACCTTTGGTGGTAGTAACGCCTTGTCTGCAATTTATGGAACATATTAGAATTAAAGTCAACGCTCTTCGGCGCTGACATAACTTACGAAGTGCTGCCAGGTCTTCGGGAGAAGCATTCTTCCTGAGTTCTTGTAGAATGGAAATAGCGGCTTCGAGGTCCACTGGTCGAGTTTCAGATACCAGAGACAATTTCGAGCCTGAAAGACTGGAGAGTTTTGTGGTTGAACTATGAGCGCTAGGATACTGAGAGGGCACAGAATTGGATCTTGAAAGGCTCGATAGCCGATCTCGAACATGTGTAGCAAGCTCTCCCAAATCACCATCCTCGCTAGACTCTAGTGAGAAACCTGCTTCCAAAGGAGACGTCAATTGTGCCTTGAGCTGTTGTCGTGCATCCTGCCAGCTTCTGTAGCCTCCAGTAGGAGACTGCACCACTATCTCGCTGGGATTGAGGTCTGAGTATTTGGTAGGAGTTAACGACGGAGAAGGATTATCGACTCTCGGGGAGGAGAAAGGTGAATTGGTGTTTGTCATAGGCTTGGATAGCCTGTTGTGCTGCGCTGCGGACTGGTTGTTGCCCATAATGATGTCGATAAGGTGGGTAGCTTGGATTGGGAGATTTGAAAGCGGATCGTGGATCAAATAGGAGACATTACAGGCAGTGTCAGGCTATATCACGAGTCAGAATGGCGTCAACCTGATTAATATAGTGTATATCGTGAGAAGAGCCTTACTCTATGTCCCGCTTTCCTGAGACTTCTTTCAGATTGAACACCTACAGTGTGGGTAAACAGCTCTCGAAGCTGTTTATTTATCAATATTAATGCATTTTACGTCCATGAAATGGCGTGGACTTCCTCCGCGACAAGTCTCAACCAAACGCACTGTCGAGTCCAAGGTATGTAACGAGATGTCTTGAAGCTGGTGGACTTGGGTGGAGAGCGGAGGACGGGGAAGTCCAAGCCCCTCGTCCGTAAACAAGGCAATCCTTCTGGCGTTTCATGGACAACCAGGATTCGAACTTAACCGAGAGCGGCTGTGGCTGGTGCCGATTTGGTTGGTCTCGCTGGAAAGTTGGAATCTGCATCATCAAGGTTTTCGCCGTCAAGGATCACACGAATCCATGTGTCGCTACAGCTAATGCTGGGGCCAATCTTGGCTGTGCGATGGTCGATCGAGGGCAAATCGCTATTTCGCCTCGTATCCAAATCTAATTAAGACAAACTTGCTTCTGTGACGCGTCCAGGTTGCGCCACAATTGCAATCCACAACAAGGCTCCTCCCTTCAACAAAATGGGACGGCCACCGCTCTCCGGTCCCAGGTCAATGCCTTCGAACCCCTCCTTCTGTTGATGCTGCTGGGATAGCTCTTGAAAGAAATTGATTGCATGTCGTCACTCTGCACATATGTTGGAAGAGACACAAATCGCCCGATCGTGATATTGAATTGACCGGCTGTACGAGCAAAGGACCTTGATTCTGCAGTCAGTGATTTTGTTCACGATCTTCTTGCACACTCACTGCTGCGTAGTCACGATAAGACGTGTGGTTGGAATAACCTCGTTCCAATCAGTCGATGCTTGGCGTAAGGACATCAATACGGAAAGTTTATCAACCGTGGAACTAGTCTCTTGTTACCGCAATTTCCGACATATTATCGATATTTCAACGTTCCTGAATTCTTATTCATCGTTTCCCTTTTAGATTTCTGTTGTATTTAGTTTGATTTGGATTAATGCTTCCTCGAACCCATGCGACTGTTTTTGAGACTGAAATTTCTCCACTTCTCCAGTTAATATCCAAATTATGTCCTCTGTAAATTGTGATTGCATCATGCTACCTTCCCTTCCTATATCCCTTGTAGCTATAAGTAATGCTGTTCTGAAAGACACATGATCTGTTCCAGATTTCATCCTTTGCTGTAGCCCTAGTCTACAGTAGGTGCAGTTTAGTCCAGCGGTGCAATGTGGTTCAACAATCTACAGCAATCTGGAGAAGTTACCCAAGTAGGCAAGTTTTCTAGGTACAATGTGGTTGAAATATGGTCGTATCGTCGGGAAATTGAGAATACTGCGAAAGGTATTCGATCGGCTCTCTCACATACGACCAAGATTACACAACATTTTATAAATGGTTAAAGTATATAAGGCCAATCAATAGAATTCCGCATAGGACAAATGAACACTGTGATGTAGGTCCATAAGGTCTTCAGAAACGCAAGCGGAGCCTAAGCGCGACCGACGACCGAATACCATTTTCAACCTCCACAAATACTACGCTTAATATCATGTCCGCATATAAATACGCCTATTTGAGCCACTAAATAAAGGACAGGTGAGCACCTGATACACTCTCCGTGCTTCATCATGCTCTTAAAGCTAACCCCAGAAGCTCAGGAAAGCCAACCAGTATAAATTCCTTTGGCCATATATTCATTAATATTACCTTCCTCGCGAGCGACTTCATATAGTTTTAAGATTCTAAATGATTGCGAGCTAGGGAGTGAGGTTGGGCTTTGCCGGCCGTTTAATCTCAGGCTCCTTCTCCTTCTGGTCTTGACTACAATAAACTCCACCTCGCTCCACGACTTCCACCTACACACTCTCCCCTAGTCAGGATCAAACTGTTCGTCTACCCCTCTCCACTCATTACGCGCTGTAGTAATAAACCGGTACCTACTATGGTCTGTTCCTCTCCCGACCTCCCTTCCACCTCCTACTCACCACCCCAAACCTCTACAGGCTCCCAAGACCCTTCCCCCCGCCGCAAAACAAGCCCTCATCCTCAACTGGTTCCAAAAATCTGGTGTCGCGCACAGCCTCAAGGATCTCGAGAAGGCACTGCCCTCAGTCGCTTCCATCAATGGCATACTGGTCAAAGACTATCTGCAGGCGCTATCCGACGACAACAAGATCCGGGTCGAGAAAATCGGGAGCGGAAACTGGTATTGGAGCTTCATGAGCGAAGAGAAGAAGGTGAGGGAGAACTCGCTTGCTAAGGCGAGGGAGGAGCACGATAAGGCCGTTATGATGGTGGAGGAGCTGCAGATGAAGGTCGATGAGGCGGGTGCAGCTAGAGCCGAGGATGAGGATATGTTACTAGGACCAGGTAATACCGCAAGGGCGACCAGTGACGAATTAATTTGCTTGGTAAGTTGCTGATATGGGTTTAGGCAACGATCGGAAGTCGCTCACGACGAAGCATACCGAGTTACTGAGAGAGCTGGATGCTCTGAGGCTGGAATTGGCGGGATACAGTGAGAACGATCCTGCAGAGGTCGACAAGAAGAAACAAGAGACGGAGCAGTACAAGCGTGATGCCGAGAAATGGACGGAGCAGATCCAGAGCATGGAGGGCTGGTTCAGACAACAGACAGCTGGTGATAAGGGACAGATGGCAAATATTATGAGAATGTGTTATGGTGATCAATTTGATGAGGAAGAGGAGTGCTTGCGAGAACTATAGAACCTTCATGCCATGCGTATGATAGGGGATATTTCTGCTTTGATTTGTAGTGATGTATCATCGGGTTCGAGATTTTGTACTGGGATGAGATGTAGATTACCTGCAGGCTTATGTGCCACAGGCTATTTCTGTGCCTTAGAAATGAACGAATGCCACTTATCAAAACCCCTTGTTTAACTGAAGGGTGCGTTATCACCACAATAATTATCTAGATATTATCATTTCAGCTTCGAGTTAGTTTCGATTGTTTTACAAGGGGAGATACGAGAGAAGCTCTGGAGTCAAATACAGTGGTTCGCCAGCTGAAGCACAAGGCTAACTAATATCCGCAGCCATAGAGCCCGAGAAGCCGAAATTCCCCGTAACCCCTCCCTTTTGGTATTCTGGTCAGGACAATCCTTCAACGTATAGAGTAGGGCAAAAGGGTACGGATCCATTCCGCCGTAGCCGTCCCATCCCAATACCCTCCGCCTGCATCAAGGCTAGGGTCCGCGTTGTGCTTTCCGCCTAAATCCCTCATCAATTCAACAGAATATAAGGGATATCGTGGTGCTTCTTAAGGCTTCTCTGAGACGAGTACCGGGGATATTAACCTGCGGTTGTTTCGAAGACGGCTTGACGGTTGGTTGTTGAAATGTACTCTTCATTGGCTGCGGAAAGTCGGATCGAGAACATCATCAAAGCCGGTATCGCAGTCTCCAGTCGAGGGGGGAGGTTCGAATCGAGTCGGGGCAGCGGCGGGCTCAAGGGGAGAATGAAGTCTAGAATCGACCGTTGAAATCATCTTGGCTTTGCTTGCGGACAGGTTACTTGTCCCCAGCACTACATAGAAGTGCGAACTCGTTGCCGAGGAGTTGTCTCTTCCTCGATCCCGGGATGGAATGGAGAGGATATCGCTGGTGGCTGTGCTAGGTTATCGAAGTGATCAGCAACACTAGGTAGCATAGATGACGAGCCTGCTTTATAGAGCTCCAGCTGCGGAGAGCTCAATTAGATGTTCGCCATAGCCGATAGCGTCGATTCGTAGGGTTGAGGTCCCTTGGAGTCGATTCGAGGTCTCAGCCCAAGAATGGGTTTCTGAGCCCATTACAGAGTCTCACCCGAAGGTCAATACATCCAACACTAGTGTGATCAGAGACCTGTCCGCCGGGGATCTCTTAATTGTGGCTACTTTGAAGTTTAGTGATGAGTCTTCGAGGCGTAAGCTAAGCCGCATTGTGGCTTACGCAACTGCAGTATTCCTGAATTGCCCGAGCGGAGATGACAAAAGATGAGTTTGGTGTTTGGTGACTCACGTAAAAGTGTATGGAAGGTGATTCACAATCAGAGGTGCTCGCGCAAATGTGTATAAGGTGGGTGTGGTTTGTCTGGCATCGTAGCTGGCGACACAAAGGAACCGAAATACCACACTTTCGTCATCCGGCCTCACATTCGCCGCAACCCACGAAGCCCAACGATACACCCTAACATCGGCTTATTTATATTCCAATTTGGCATCACAGCTCCAGCTACCCTTCTAACCATCCAGGGACGTACCCATAGCTCTACATTCTCCACTTCCACAAGATTATCCTCATTAACCGAACGATCACTTTACGCCCCACGAAACCAATGGCGTCTACTACAGAAGTCTCCAGTGCCGCTACAGCAGCCGCTACAGGGCCAGGAAGTTCACAGCGGAGAGGAGATAGAGGTAGAGGAGGTCAAGGTACGCCCCGGGGATTTGAAGAGGGGAGTAATCCGGCTGCGCGCTTCGACAGAGGGCGGGGTGGACGCCGCGGGGGTCAAGGAGGGAGAAGCCGCAATAATCGAGGTGGGAAAAACAATCAAGGAGATCGGATCGCAGACAGGAACACAGAGGAACCAGCCCCGGCACTTCCTCCACCACCTCTCCCAGGTTCGGGCACCTCCGGTGAGCGCCTGACTGGAGATGCCGCATTGAATGAAGGTGTTGAGGGAAAGAAGATGGAAATTGGACAGGATGTGGACGCAGCTGAGGCTGAAGTCTGCTTCATATGCGCCTCACCGGTGGTTCACAATGCTATTTCTCCTTGCAGTCATCGCACTTGTCATATCTGTTCCTTAAGGCTCAGAGCGTTGTATAAGACGAAAAGTTGTGCGCATTGTAGGGCAAGTAGTTCTGTCCACAAACATAAGATCTATATGGTACTAATTGATAACATCCAGACGAATGCGGAATATGTCATATTCACGGATGATGCTACTAAGAGATACGAAGACTTCTCTATTAACGACTTCTCTAGTTCGGACGACAATTTGGGCATACGATATGAGAACACGGAAATTTTCGAGGACACGGTACTCCTATTACGTTACAATTGCCCCGATTCGAGCTGTGATGTTGCTTGTTTGGGCTGGCCAGATCTCCACAGACACGTTAAGACGGTTCATCAAAAAGTCATGTGGTAAGCCAATTCCTACCTGGGCGCCTCTTATCGGCTGCTGATCATGTCCTAGTGACCTCTGTACACGAAACAAGAAAGTGTTCACACACGAGCATGAGCTATTCACTTTTAACGAACTAAAGAAACATCAAAAGTTTGGTGATGACAATCCTGGAGCTGTCGATCAGAGTGGATTCAAGGGTCATCCCGAATGCGGGTTTTGTCGACTGCGATTCTATGGCGACGACGAGCTGTACACACATTGCAGAGACAAGCACGAGCGATGCCACATCTGTGACAGACAGAGCCAAGGTCAAAAGCAGCAGTATTACGTTGACTATAATTCTCTTGAGATACATTTTCGAAAAGACCATTTCCTCTGCCCTGACCAGGAGTGTTTGAACAAGAAATTTGTCGTGTTCGACTCTGAGCTGGACTTGAAAGCTCACCAATTGGAATCTCATCCGCATGGCCTTTCCAAGGACGCCCGGCGCGATGCTAGAAGAGTGGATATGTCTGGATTCCAATTCCGTGCTCCACATGAGCCGGATCGAGGTGGCAGGCGGGAAGGTCGTGGCAGAGGTAGAGGCCGAGACCCCAATACTGAGCCGATACCACAATCTTCTGCCCAACCTATGCGGAGAGATGAACTTGCATTTCAGAGGCAAATGGCCATACAGAGTGCACAGTCTGTATCGAGTCGGACTTTTGGTGGTCAGCTCACTTCTACTGATGCATTCGCGGCCCGGCCTCCACCAAGACTCCAAGAGCCATCTACAGTAACCACAATTCGCCCTGACGCCAGTGTGAACAGTGCCTCCACTTCCATGGGCGCTCTCAACCTTGGATCGGGCAATGGAACACCTTTGTCAGGTTCTCCTCCCCGAGAGGCAGTGCTTACACCGCAAGAGCAAGCTCGTCGTTTGCGCCATAACGCTGTGACAGAGAGAGCGGTGAACATGCTCCGCAACGACCAAACTAAGCTTGCAGAATTCAGGTCGAAGATATCTTCATATCGTAACTCTAACGTGTCTGCCACAGAGCTCATTGAAGGGTTCTTCTCTCTGTTTGATACAACGTCAGTAGAGTTGGGAAAGCTCGTCAAAGAGCTTGCGGATATCTTTGAGATAGCATCAAAGCGTGAGGATTTGCTGAAGGCTTGGGGCGACTGGAAGGCCATCAACGAAGATTATCCTTCACTTCCAGGAGCGACGGGATTCTCTTTAGGTAGTGGATCTGCCGCTCATGGAGGATCAAGAGTCCTGAAGTTGAAGAGCTCCACTGCGCAGTCGTCTCGATCCAATATCGGTAGACAAGGAAGTTGGGGTTCTGCTTCTAGCAGCAATCCTTTCCCATCCTTAGCAGCTAGTACAGCAGCTCGAGGCGCAGCTTCTTCGAAGCCAGGTACAACACCATGGGCCAGCTCTTCCGCTTCTGCACGAGCCTCGCCAGCACCATCTCGAGTCCAATCTCAAGTTTCATTGAGCAGGGATTCAAATGCCGCCGAGGCCTTTCCCGCTCTTCCAGCAGCAGCTAAGCCCACGAGCACGCTTTTCACACCTGGTTACAGCGGTGGGGGAGTCATGCGACGAGACAACAGTGCCCGCAACACGGCTTCGAACCCTTGGGGGGTGGGCAGCACATCTGGTATTGGTCAGGCCCCTGCTTCTTCCAACACAGCGGAAGACGTAGATGCCGGTGCAGGGCAAAAGAAGAAGGGCAATAAGAACAAGAAGCAGACATTATTCCAGTGGGGGTAGCGGATATGCATGAGTCAATTGCTGGGATGGCATGTCCCGGGGCGTTCCTGATGGACGTGGCCAGCCCCACGACGGTGATCATGGTGCTTTTGCTTCTGTGTCTCGTGTGGATTGGCTTTAGCCGCGTGCCCTGAAATATTTCACTCCTTGTCATGATGGATTTATTGTGGGAAACAAAGTTGCCCTGATCATCACGGCGTTTGAAATAGACCGGTTTCATGTGTTTGGAGGGATACCCGTCTGCAGATCTAAAAAGAATAGAGAATCGAGGATACCAACTATCAAAAGACCTGGAGCCGCAACGCTTCAAGCGGCAGCGATGCAACGCGGCCTGATTGATGATATTGGGTGTGTGTTCCTTTTCCTTTTATTTTTGGCGTGAAAGGCAAGGCAAGTTACTTAGGGCTACAAAGTACCTAGAACCTAGGGAGAGGAACGCGACCTGACCCAGTCCAAGGTGTCGGACGCAACCATCCACGGGTGAATCAACAGAGGCGTCGCGGGAAGGTGGCCAACATCCACGCCGCTGGGTGCCACAGCGTTGGGAGCCATTCATACATGCGTATAAAGAATCAAATACTGATCAAATAATGTTTGAGTGTTTTGAATCGCAATTAAAGTAGATTCTTGATAAAAGGGCGAGAGAAAACCGGGACGATCAATGTCATGGAGACTTTTTCCTCCCCTTAAACGTGGCCTCGCTGCGCTCTAGCTGTCTCACGACTTCATTTCGAGTGCGGATGCGGGATGAGCGTTGACTTGGACGCATGATTGCGAGCGCTGCAAGTCAAAGATTGTTTCATGAAGCGCTGAGGATAGGGACGGATATGCACGCCATCTGCCCGCTTCTCCTTTATTTATTGTTCATCTATATACCCTTGTCCGCATTCAGTATTAGTCGGGAAATCCCACGCACCTCTCCCGCCTTTAGTCCCCTCACGCCGACGTGCCACCATCCTGCCTTTGTATCCTCCCGGTCGTCCAATATCAGGGTTTCGATACACAATAATTACTGCCCTTGCCAGCAACCCAATTCCTACCCTGGCGTTGGCATCGCGTCCGCTGTTGTTATTCAACCTCACCAGATTTCAACTGCGTGCATCTAGCCGCACCGTTGAGGTGTGTGCAACGTGAGCACTCGCACGCTCAACCTCCTGCGGATCCCACAGCTGCTGCGAGGACAATGAGAAGGCAGTAGACCAATATAAGCTTTGCCTTTTACCTCATCCATCTCCAAACACCACGCCCGCCGCCGAAGCATAAAGCGCTTTCCCTCCGCCTCACATCTTCCCCGCGCCTGCATCTTTTCCGCAAACGCTCACCGTGGTCCCCCAGACGTTTGGATCCGACGACATGTATTCTCGACAAAACAATCAATACCCAGTGCCAGCTCCGCCTCTACCACCGACCTCCGAGAGTATCGCGCCTTTGTCGACCGCGCATGCTTCCCTCAACGCAACCATGCAACTCCAACCCCCACCGAACGCGCAAGCGATGTTCGAAAACACCCACCTCAAACCATTCACAGGGAGGAAAGACGATAGGACATACAGGTATGGTCAACGCTGCAAAGTTCGTTTACTTGGGCTCATGGGTGCTGCAGTCTGGTAGTGGAACAACAACCTATACGTGCGCGCATGTGCGGTTTTGGTGATAAGGTGAGAAGACAGTATCCTGCAGCGCAATGCATGCACCCTTGGTCCCGGAGTGTCACCTGGGTCTCGGAGTTTTACTGAGAGACGTGGGGATTTACAGGACCGGAGGCCAATAACCCCACCGCCATGCATCAGGCTCATCGTGTGTGACGCAAACTCTGGAAAAGAAGTAGACTTCAAGTATGTTCAACTACAGGCTCTCCTGCATGTATCTTCTGCACCCGCCATCTGACTAGCATTCCCCCACACTGCAGCGAGGTCGATAGCACTTTTTTCGTGCTCACCGTCGATCTCTGGGATGCCGAAGGCCATCACGAGGTCAACCTTGTCCGTCATTCAAGCGGTGCTCCCACCGTGTCCATCTCCAGCTCGACGACGACATCTTACCCCCCGCCTCCCGACCGGCCTCCCTTGTACTTGACGAACATGAACATTTCCAATTACCGTGACCCGTACGGGCAGAACCAAGTCAACACACAACAGCCTCAAGGCAACCCGTACAGTGCTCCGCCGCCCCTTGGGCACAACTACTACTCGCAAACTCCAAATACTCCAATCACCCCCGCTGGATTTCCATACTCCTCAGGTCCAAACATGTCGGGTCATTATGTTCCTATGGCTGCTATGCCCTTACCTCCACCACCCGCTACAGCGACGGGCATGTTCACACGGAACCTCATCGGCAGTCTGACGGTCAATGCCTTCCGCCTCACGGACACGGAAGGGAAAGTTGGCTTCTGGTTCGTGCTGCAGGACCTCTCAGTCAGAACCGAAGGCCAGTTCAGGTAAAGTTTTGAAAATTTTCCCCTTGAAGCGCTCCTTCAAATCCCCCATTCCCAATCCATTACCGACAACTAACGTACCCGCCCACAGACTCAAAATGAACTTTGTAGACGTCGGCAGCGGCCAAGGAAACAACACGCTCAACACCGGGCGCGCCCCCGTCCTCGCCACATGCTTCTCTGACCAATTCCAAGTCTACTCGGCCAAAAAGTTTCCCGGCGTTATCGAGAGCACGCCGCTCAGCAAAGTCTTCGCGAGCCAGGGTATCAAGATCCCGATCCGCAAGGACGGGCCCAAAACCTTGAGTAACCAGGCTGAGTATGATGCTGACGATTAAATTTTGTTTGTGGAGACCAGGAGCTCGGATTCTTCAAAAGCAAAACTCCGTGGCTGTAAAGGGTATCGTTTGGCTCCAAAGGTCCCTTGGAACTAGTTAATAAGGATCCTTGGAACCAGTTAGTGATGTGGTGGGGTCTTTGGAATCGTCGGATATTGATTTAGGAGGGCGTGATACGGTCTTTGTAATCCACTGATTGGTATCGGTATGATAGCGCGAGGGGCGTGTTTTTGAAATATACAAATTAAAAAGGAAGTGCTGATAGTGCCTGGAGGAAAAGGGAAAGAGATTCTCGGTCCAACTTTTCCACACATGGTCTTCTCTCTCTCTCTCTCTCTCTCTCTCTCTCTCTCTCTCTCC
>KV744887.1:57048-95939 GCA_001692735.1 Lepidopterella palustris CBS 459.81
CTCTCTCCCTCTCTCTCCCTCTCTCTCTCTCTCCCTCTCTCTGTCTCTCTGTCTCTCTCTTTGTTTCTTCATAGAACGCATGGGCCGCTTTTTTCACTATATTAGAAAGACAGGCAGACGGGTTTCCATCTTTCACTCACCAAAAAAAAGCGGCGTGAGAAATGTGTTTCCTTGTCTTTTCTAATAACCTCCCCAAGGTCTCTATGGAGGTTTTCTTTCAGGGTTAATGGGATAGGATATGTTTCATGGGCGTTTCTGTTTCTATTCGTGGGAAGATTGTCCAAGTTACCTAGGTATGTCAAGTAGGGGGAGATTGTGGATGGGTGAAAATATGGGGTTCTTTTTTTTATTCTGCCAATGGGGTTCTTTTCGTTCAGGGATATTAAATTTTATGTAGAGGATTAAGGGTCTCGTGGATCTGCTGGAGGGGCGGCAAAAGAAGTGTTGCTATTGTGTTTTGTGTACCACTGGTCCGGATGTGACTGGGGGTGAGGTTCTACTGGATATGGCAGGACCGCCATATTGATGACATCCTCGACGTCGTTGTCACGGGAGGTGCTGCCCACACACGTGTGTATATAGTCTTCCACTGCGCACAGCGCCATCCCCTCCACATCAACACAACCAATGCATCGCATAGCTACGTATAGTACATACGTGATAGCCGTCGTCGTAAACATTTTCCAGCCTGGGCCGTGAAAAATAGAACTGCCGCATGCTTTCCCAAGCTTCCGTCCCAGCTACGAACAACAAAAGTACGCCATACTGCCTCTCTTCACATCCGGTGGTTAGCGTGCGCCAATCGATCCTTGCGATAGTAGAACGCCGTTTATCTTTAGTTACAACATTGTGACGGGTCAAAACCGGTATTGACGAAGGAAATGGTTTCCATACATTAACATACGCTATCTAAGCACTAGATACGAAGAGGGACTTGAATTGCCTCCGCCGCGCAGCAAAAACGATCACGAAACTGGTGCCGATGGCAATGCCGATATCGCCACCTGGGCTTGCACAGCCACGTTCCCCGGGTAATTTTTTCCCACCCCTTTCGGGTTCTTGGAATGGCAAGTTCCCCACCACCCCGGGAGCCGTAAACGAGTTCGTTTGCCGCCTCACGGCGGCCAAAGCCGCGCGGGATGCCCCAACACGGCAGCCATGGGAAAGTTTCTCTCCCGAGGTACAAACCCCGAAATCCCATGGGCAAAAAAGCGGAAAGCTGGCCACAACAGCGGAGATTCCAGAATGTGGTGGGCCTGCGCGAAAAGCGAGGGTCCAACGTGTCCTGAAGGTTGGGCTTTTTTTTTTATTTTTACCTTTTTTTTTTTTTTTTCTTTCGCCCTACCTCAGCCCACTTGCCACTTGTCGGAATTCCCAGTGCCCATGCAGCGTTGGTGATGAAAGATTAACAACACGAGGACAGGATTGATTCTCCTCTTCGGCATCAACCGCACTATGAAGTCGGTGGCATTTTTACTTGGTGCACATGCGCACGGGCTGTGACGTCATCCTCTTGGACGTCCGTCCATCATCTCTTCAAACAGCTTTTGCCATAAATGAAACCTGAGGCGGAGCAGATCACAGGGAGCAGCCTTCCACGGTCGGCATGCAAACTAGTAGACCTCCGCGTGCGTCAGTGCGAGTGTGCGGCGGAGCTGCGTCAAAGAGCTGAAGGACTCGATTTATGTAGTGTAATGGTTCTGGCACGCTAGGAAGAAGAGATGCTCTCTTCTGACCAAACCAGGGACAACGATTATTGGGGCAAGCCAGCAGAAAGAGGCCTCGGAAGGGTCCTAGGTGATGTTTATTGCCGTTAGGATGTTTTGTTGACCGCAACTCTCTCTTTCATACCCAGACCTAGCTGAAAGTCGCATCGTGGCGTTAATTCTCGCCAGAGCAACCCTGTGTACACTACAAAATCCGAGGGGTCTAGATAAACAAAGATGGTTTCTTACAATAGATGATTAGGTTTCCCCATTTAAACAATTTTTTTTAAAAAAATTAAAAATAAAAAATAAAAAATAAAAGATAAAAGATATTCTAAAAGATATACTCTGTTGTCACATTTCGCTCTTTCTTCTCTCCCGCGCAGCCCAGAGAGAATCAATAATGTGTGTGTAAATTAGCCACTCGTTTCCCAAACTCCCGGGCCGCCCTTGCGTCTCGTTCAGCTCTTGCATATCCAAAAAAAAAAAAAAAAAAAAAAACTCACCGCCTTTCTCCTCATCAAGCCGTCGAGTCGAAAATCGTACGGCTTTCAACAGCAAACAAAAGCCCGAATGTGCGCGCGCATGCTAATGGCAATCCCATCCCTCGCCACTGCCGTCATGCTGCCATCAACAAAAAGCACATTCCTGAAACCCAACTAGCCCCCCCCAACGCCAGCATCGAAGGCAACACTTGTCATAACGCCAACATGCTCGGAGCTGTAGACACCCGGGGGAGGGGGGCGAGGGTTGGGGAGACGGCCCGATTTACAATTTACAGCTGACGACGCTCTTCCTGTGCGGAGCATACGTTCCGCTCTGTGTTTAGGTTGGGGAAGCTGTGACTGGGCTGGGTCTGGGTGCGCACTCTAACGAATGTGTTGTGCTATACTCCCCCTTTTTTTTTTCTCTCTCTCTGTGTGTGTGTGTGTGTATTTTGATCAGTAACTATCTCGGGCTTTAGAGATGGATACTCCAGTTCTGTTGAATTCAATGCTGAATGCTGGCTCACATTAAAAAAAAAAGAAAAAAGAAAAAGAATAAAAATGTTCAATTAAAAGCCTTTGTTAAATAAAAAGAAATACAGACAAGACAATGTTAATTCATCGACATCTGGAGAAAAAAAAAGCCTCCATGGCGTTGTAGGACATTAGCTCTCGTGCAACCCTCACCAGAAGATGCTTTCCAAAAAGTACATACAATACGAATACAGAATTGCTGGGTCGTACAATAAAAGCTAATTAACTAGTTTGTGGGAGAAAAGAGGGGAAAGAACAAAGGAAAGGAAATCATTCAGCCTCATCAGTCCGCAAAGTCTTTGTGTTCGTTGGTCTTGGATTGGTGGCATCTGGCATCGTGAACATTCCATTCGTCCCATCGAATCGTTGCTTCGTCGACTCGGTCTGGCTACCGGCTACCGGAAAGAGAAAAACAGTGGACATTGGAATCGCAATCGCCCTGCCCGGCAGGGTCTTGATGAGCAAGTGATAAGAGTATTAAGGAATCTTTTCTCACTCCCTCCACTCCCCACCCCCAAGCTAATACCAGAACTGGCACCCCAATATGTGCGAATCCGCCCGCCCTCAAACCAAAACAAATGCTGCAAACATCTAGGCCGTCATCCCGAAACCGTCGCTTCTTGAACTCAGCCAACGCCTCAACCACACCCAACACCCATACGAACACAAACGCCACTCAATGCGGCCTCAGCTGGCCCTGCGCTCCCACCGACGGCCCCAGCCGATGAAACATCTGCACAAGCTTCTTTCCCACACTCGGCTCCAACTCCGTTCCATCCCTCGCAATCTTCACCTCCCTATTCGCATTCCACGGGTTCCGCAATCCCCTGGTACGGTAGAAGGGGAGACGGTTGGTGGACATCCATTCGACCTTGAACGGCCTTCCCCACGTCTGCGCAGTCGTCGCCGCATTCTCCTCCCCCCCTCCATCCCCAATCGCAGCCGTGTTCGGGTTCTGTTTATCGTCCTGCTCCTTGCCTATGACTCCGTCTTCCTCGACGTCCGAAAGGTCGGCTTCCCAGAAGATCGTGCCGCGGGCTGAGTCATCGATGATGCGGCCCTTTGGCGCGAACTCTGTTGCGGGGGTCGGGATCGATCTAGGCGCAGCGGCCGTGTCCAAAGTATCTGTTTGCTCAGGGAGCACCGTGCCCATAATCTGCGTCGCGTCTTCGTGGATCGAAGAAGCCATCCTTGCGTACCCAAAGTACTCTCCAGATTTGTTCGCAGAAAAGATGAGGTAGACGTTTTCGGCAGACTGCTCGTTTTCGCTTCTTAGAAAGAAATTTTACATCATCTTCCCCCACTCAATCAAAAGGGTGAAGTGGGGATCTCCATTTTATTGACACTTACCTCGTATGCTTTATTCAACGTCTCTTCATTGTGCGACTGGGTAGCCCAGAGGCCGTTCTTCACGCTCAACTCGAGGTCCTGCAATGTGAGACTCTTCACTATGAAGAATTTCTCCGCCACTCGCGCCGCTTTCGCATTCTCGCCGCCCAGAGCCTCCTCCCCAGCCTCCTCCCCAGCCTCCTCTGTCTCCTTAGGTATATCTTCGCCATCCACAGTAGGTTGCGGAGACCGTCGGGGTGACACACTGGACGCCCGTGGCCCGGACATGGCAGACGGTCCCGTCGGGACGCCAGATGCTGGCGCCGAACTGCGACGCAAGCGGCAAACCAACCTGACGCCGTGGAAGCGGGAATCGTGGAACCTATGCATGGCAGCGTCGCAAGAAGCTTCGGTGCGGTAATTGACAAAGGCGCAGTTGCTCTTGGAGATGAAGAACAGGCTCTCAATGTCCTTTGTGGCGTCGCGCGAGAAGTGGTCTTTCAGGTCTGCGACTGTCGTGCCGAGAGGAAGATTTCCGACCCAGAGTGCGTGTCCTGATTGTTTCGGCTTGCGAGGCGGTCCGCGGAGGATTGAACTGGCGCTGGTTTCAGAGCCGGGCCTGCTTATTCCTATGGCGCGATGGACACAGCCCACTTGTCAGCCAAACATATGTTGGTTAGAGAGGGTATATTACACACCTTGAGGGGTTTCACTTGCTTGTAATACATTCGTGACGCCATGGTCGCCCGAAAACCCACTCGGAATATGTCGATTGGCGGATGGGTAACTTCCACTAGGTATGGTCGGATCCACGTTCTGCGCTACCAATGGCATTTGAAAAGATGGCAAGCTCGCTCTCCTATTGTAAGATGCGCCTTGCTGGGGGGTTTGAGCCGGGAATGAGGGAGCAAATTGGCCTTGAGCGCCATAGGACGAGGGATAATATACGAACTGCGACGGATGTTGCTGAAAGTTTGGATACGAAGGTTGTAGCGGGCTAAGGCCAGCCGAGCGCTGTTGGTTTGGGTTGTATTGTTGGTAGGCGCTGTGGTGAGCACCTTGGGTGTTGATATACGTTGGCGGGTACTGGCCTTGCCCAAATCCTGGACTGTATGGCAATTGACCTGGGTACATGGTCGAGGAATTCCCGGGAGATTGCGAGATCTGCGGCTGCTGGTATACTACAGCCGACGCCAAACCGACAGAGAGCGACCTTTGGCCCAGGTGATGCGCCTGTGGATTACCATGTCCCTGGGCTGTTGAAGAGTACTCTGGAAGTGCTCCCGCCATTGCGCCCATGTTGAACTGTGGTAACGGGTGGTCCTGGCCTGGAGAGATGCCGTACGAAGCATTGCTTTGCTGCGTGGGTGCTCGCAGGATGCCCAAGTGCGGTTGAGGTTGTGGGAGCGAACTGAACTGTGAGTAAAAAGGCGCATTGTTACTTGGAGATCTTGAATCGGAGGGTGAAAGATTGACAGAGCTCCCATGCGCTGTTGTGTTCGAGGTACGGATATCGTCTTGTGGGAAGCCAGCTCTCGAAGACTCCTGTGGCTGAGAACCCTGTTCGGAAGGTATGTTGTCCATTTGCTCCTCGACAATTATTGCCAGCGCGACCCACTGTTGCACCCAAACGAAAGCCATGTCAGCCCATATTTCGACTCAGCAGAAAGATACTTCTACATGAGATACTGCGATTTTCTAGGACAATTCTAGAAATGTACCAACGTACCTGACTCTATATCAGAGTAAGTAATACTCAGTGGCAAACCGGAACGATTCCAAGCCGAAAGGAGTTCGCACCGTCAAAGTAGGCTTCAGGAAATATTCCAATCAACTAAACAAAGTGAGCAGATGTTAGAAAGTTTAAAGGGAAAAAAAAAAATAAAAATAAAAATAGAAGCGTGAAATACTAGGAGCCCGAACGGGACAGGACCAGCCTAATCGCACAGAGCAGAGACAGGTCGCTTACGGGTTGATGGCGATCTGTGTGCAGTGGTGCTCTGTGTCCAGTGGCCACTTGGGCAGCAAAAGAGGACTGGCAGCGCCTTTCAAGGTCCCGGTTGTGTCTCAGTGCACGAATTTGACAGAAATGGCAACCTTTCAGATTCAGGTAATGCCGGTGTCGAGATTGGCCGAGAGAGGTTGACGAGGCGAGAAATGACAGACCGGTAGTATGGAGAAGGCTATGGAGAAGTCTAGATAGCCCACAGACTGCAGGAAGCCTCTGCTTCAATTGCCTCCCACTCCTTTTGGTCCCACGCAGGTGATTGGGTGAGAGGTTGATGCGGGCCGGAGCCTTATTTGCTACGAAGGAACGACAAGTGAAAACCGAGCCTTCAAAGGCGAATTGATCGTCAGAAAAGAGTGCAGTTGCAGAATTATAATAATGGGGAGATCATTCTTAAAATAATAAAACGACGACACTGTAGTGGACTTGGCTTAGTGTTGGGGCGTACTGTGGCGAGTACCTGGAGCATGCCCATCTATATTCCGTGTCGCTGATCCTCACCGGGAGGAGTGGCTAGTGTACAGAGCTTCGGGGGAAGAGCCTTTTGCTTTGCAAGTTTTATCTCAGCTGGTATGATGTTGCAGAAGCTCCTCAATCGAAACAATTTGTGGTGAGATATTTGAATACAAAATGAGGTTGTTCACCGTTGGTCGTTTTATATAGGCATTCCAGGGAGGAGCTTTTGTGGCGACTGTAATTGTCAGAACTCTTATTTCCATGCCCACTTCCAAGCTTCTGTGGATTCTACATATTAGCAACAAGTCATGAAGTAATCCCTAAGACGACTCCCCAGAGCCGGGACCTTTCTTTGTTGTGCCCCTAGCCTGTCGCCAATCAAGCGTCACTCGACCCGGCGCCTTACGATGCGTGAGGCGCGCGGACCATTGCAGCACCATGCGATGTATGGTCAGTAGGTAATGGCCTGGCCTTGGCCAGCGAGTGTGGAGTCTAGCGTCAACGGCAGACCAACCTGGCCCTGCTGGGCAGAGATACGGAAGTTTGCGAGCAGGGCAAGGCAGCAAGCCTTTCTGTCAGAGGGATTGAAAGGCCCTGCGTCACTGCGCTGGCGTGGTATTGTACAGGCTCGATAAGACGGGCTCGAACGAGCTCACGCTCGGAAAGGGCTCGGTCGGAGGCATCGCGAGGGATCTATCAGTTTCTTTTTCAATTTCGACCTGACTCTGTGGTGGGCGGCGGAAGGGGAATTCTCGTCGGAGGTGCCGGGTGCCCAGCGCGGTTCTCTGGAGTCGCGGGCGCTGGGCGCAGGTGGGAGACGAAGCGAACGCCACAGTAGTAGCACTGAACTTAATACAAGGGAGGGCATATCAGCGGCGCCACCACATCGAACGTTCGAGACACGTCACAGTAATTTGTACGGAATTCCCCAAAATGGTAGTATTATATACAAAATTCAATACTTTATATGTCCCACTCGTGCTTCCAACACTGCTTCGCACCTCTCCCTTATATTCCTGCAGTATTTCCGAATGTCCTGCAACGAAAGCTTGTCCTATTTCTCTTGTATATACCTTATTAATTTGTCTTGTCTTTTCGCAAACCTCTTTTATATACGATATTTAAGAATACGCTATACATTCTCGATAGAATTCGAATCGGGGTAAGTTGGCAGGCCACCGCTACTGTCACAATACTTGGCATGGAGATTATATCTCAGCTGGGCAGGAGACCCAACGGGCTAGCGCTAGCCAAGCGCCCCCTGTCCGCGCACACAAAACCCATCCCAAGTGGGAACCTGTTCTTCTCTTGCTAAGAATCGGTCTCTTTTTATAATCCAGCCTCCATACATCTTCATAAACGAGTGCAATCCCCTACTGCTTCGGTCCTTACAAGAACTAATAATCTTCCATATACTTTAGGTTGAGAAAAGGCTTCTGTATTGCAACTCGTCGAAGGTATCATTCTTCCTTACAGGCAGCGACAAGTGTTTTTACGATATACGTTGATTTTAAGCGTGTACGCGATTTCTTTGCGTGTTTTAAGACGCTACTCGCGGTTTAACGTTGCGTCGGCTATAAGCTGTCGTCGAATTGGAGTTTTAAGCAAGAGACAACCGCCTTGTTTACTTTACGAGAGTAATTAACTGGAAAAGGCATGAACTAACCGTTATTTACGGATTTCAAGCTCCTGCGCGATGTTGAACCTGTGTCCACCGAGCCGTATAGTAAAGAGTATGAATTCGGGTACGTACCGTATGAGTAAGACGATACTGAGGCGTTTTAGGAATCATTAGCGTGAAAAATATTCTAATTCGGAAAAGTACCCAAAAATTACTTAGTAATTCTCGAACGTTCGATGTGGCGTGCACTAATATTCCAACTCATGTAAAACCCCCTCCTCTTTGTATCACAACGGCCATGACCGCTTCTCAGGCGTTGTTGGATTCTAGTCCAGGGACCCGCCACTCGATGGAAATGCCTCCGTATCACGAATGTCCATTCGCAAATTGCAAAAAGACGACTTCCCCACAAACACCATGATACGCCGGAAACCGCCCTCCAGGGCCCAGCGAGACCCTGTTCACAGCTTGCCCTGCTGCAAATTTCCAAGGTCAAGAAGTTTTGCCGCCGCGTCCGCCTTGGAACGGCCAATTCATATGGTTGGGCGGTCTTTCAAATAAGCCGCGCGGCGCACGCTATGCATGGCGAGGAGAGGGTTCCTCTGAGGGGGGCAAGGCACCAGACCAACCACAGCGTATTGCGCGTGTACGAAATGCTTCACTTGCACACCGCTGAGGATGGAAGCACCCGTAGCCGTATCGAGCATATGGAAAGTCCGCCTCGAGGGGTCATCGATAAGGCCTGGTCCTGACCCCTCAGCCCCAATTAAACCCTCGAGAGCCCTGCCAACGGGTGATCTTCTTGAGTCATTCGTATGAAAACGAGGATTCGTTGGACTGATTGTCACCCGCTGCCACAGGGACGGCTACGTTAGGCATCTACTATAGTCGTCGATCAGTGCATCCAGACATACTGTACCATTCAGAAGTGGCCAGTCCGAAGAATCCACGGTGGCAAAAGCCTCAACACCATACAACACACCAAACGAGCCGCAGTCTCCGAGGTTCCAGAAATCTCCAGGGATCCTCTCGGGAGCGGCTGAAGTTCACGGGTGTCACCAGCAAACGAAGGGTTTTGATGGCATTCTTTGACAAATGCCGTTGGCGTCAAAGCCGAAGTGCCACCGCGAATCCACACATGCGCCTCATCCTCGCAGGGGTCAACGAGGCCTCTCGCGGTACCTGGCCCATAAGGCTTCGAATGTCATTATTTTTCCGAAAGTCGCACACGGTGAATTGCCCTCAAACGTCATCTCGCGCGAGGCTGTGCGCCACTTGCGGCTGTCTAATTGGCACGGTACATCGAGACCGCGTGGAAACCACTTGGCAATTACATACCCCCGGAGGTTTGTGTTAACGTACTGACCCCCAGATAACTGCGCCTGGGGAGTGGCAAACTTGCGAGCGTGATCCCTGTTTGGTTATTGATAAGCACAGGAGGCTTATCTCCTTGTAGCATGATCTGATCGACCAAGCTCGGAGAAGCCTCATTCGCCATGCTCGCTTACCATGTAGGGCTTCGGTGGACTCGACTTCTCTGTATTCAATCATTATTGATGAAGACACTTCACGGGCATGCCGCCACAGCCTTTGCCGAGTAGATCCCCCTGGCGATCAATCAAAAGACGTAAACCTTGCGGAAAATAAGCGAACAATTGTGCTGTGACGCCTAGAGCTAGCTTTATGGTTGGTTGGTTTTCTCTTCAATCTCATTCGTTCAATGGCCCGCTGTCAAACCCTGAATAAGCACCAAGTCTTGAAGTTGGGTTCATGGTTGGATGGGCTTTTTTCAATGATCCGCTGTCAGGCCATGAATAAATATCGAATCTTGGAGTTAAGTTAGCTTCATGGTCAGTGGAATTTCCTTCGAGCTAGTATTATGGCCTGTGGCGAGGCCCTGAATAAGCACCGAGTCTGCTGTTTCACACACCCGAGATGTTTTAAATGGTTTTAAATACGCTAATTGCGTTTAGGACTTCGCCTTAACTTTGAAACATATCTGTATTATAAGCATGACCATGCTCTCCTATCCCCAGCACAAGATAATCACTCAGGGCCAAACCCATTCTTAATCAAAAACCCCGCAATTTCTTCATAAACCGCCGGCGAATTGCAATGCAAATTAACCACATGCTCCGTCTCCGACTGCAAAAACACACTGAACGGACTAGCACTGGGAAAATGCTCCCCTACCGCCGCGGGGATGGAAACCACATCCGGCAGACCCGTATTCATGCAGTCTCCGTTGTAGTAAATGACATATTTGTTGCCGGTGATGATACAGACTGGCCCCTTGAATGGAAATACCTGTGGCGCACCTCCTATGATTAGGAATTCACCAAATTGCGATAGGCCGTCGTCAATAGGTAATAGGGTTAAGTTGGAGGTCCGAGGGCTGACCGCGTAAGGCTACTTGGTCTTCTCGAAGGAGTAGAGGATATTGGAGTCGATATTGGATAGATGCAGAAACTGTGAAAGTAGTCAATCCGCGATGCGGGACCAGGTACGTATGGAAACAATTCATATTGCAAACTGATTCGCGCACGTATCAAACCACATGAAATATCTCGTAGGCAAATCCTGCGGGATCGGAGTCGGACTTGTATCATTACCAGTAGCTGAACCCCAAATCTCCGTCGTCCTTACGATATCAACCAGCGCCGTCCCAGAACTACTCGGATTATTCACCACCGCGTTTATCAAGTCGATATCCAAGCCCAGGTCCGCAAGCGCGGCCTCGGCTGCATGTAGGATTTCTACGAGCGGAAGGAGTGGCCGGCGTTTACGATTCTGTCGAAGGCGTGGTTTACCTGTGGTAATGTGCCTTCTCGAAGCATCGTGTTGATTTTGTAGAGGGCTGACATTTCCCGCGGGAGCTTTGTGTTTATTTGCACTCATACAATTGCGATAAGAGTATGGAGCAGGGTGGTTTCATGGACGAGGTCGCGTCCATAAGTCTCGCCTTTAGAGCAAGGCTAGAGATTTGGTCCGATTCTTGAGTTCACTGATATTGACATCATGTGAAACTAGTCTAAGCAGCAAGATCACACGCTCCCTCGTCTAGAAGATCCAAGATCCTCTATATTGTCCATGAGATGAATGACTCACTGCACAACTGAATGTGCGTCTGCATTCGAGCCGTTCCCGATACCGCATCGATCGATGCTAAGACTATAAAAGTTGTACTCATCCACCATAACATCGATGTCTGTTGAACTTATAAAGGGTCTTATTCGGCTATAGCCAATAAAGCCGGCCTTTTTGGTTCAACAATATCCCATGCAACGTCGATTCGTGTCCTATTCCTATCGAAAAGGCATAAGCCAATCAGATCGCCAGAACCTTGGAGCCGTGGAGAGGAATATAAAGCTCAATATGTAATTTTTGATATCTTCACTCAACCCTCGGCGGAGAGTCGTTCGATGTGGGCGCTCCAGCAATCGCTCTTCCCACAGAATGGAATTCTACACACGCTGCACCCGAACTGAGTTCTTGGCAAACATTCGCGATATTTCCAGTCCTCTCTTTTGGAGCGGTATTGATAGAGAGATCTGCTAAGGCCTTCCCTCTTGCCATGTGATGTTCAGAGGTCTTCCTTCCAGCTTCAATATAGCCAGAGCAATTCTGCTGCAGTTAGCCCGGCCCGACGGCTTGTGTTCCACTCCAGGCTCCCATATCATCTCGTTCGCAGAGGGCCTCAACGGGGCGGCGGAACGGAGATGTTTTCGTGCTCATGTAGAGCGCCAGAAGAGAGCACGACGCAGGACCGTTCTAAATTGCTTATGCGACTCCTCACGGCAGTGGTAGTGATTCACTGCCTTATTAAAATGATGTCAGATAGCAGTTACGAACCATGGCATCAGCTAGGAAGCGGAATAGAGGTTTCCCAATCCTTCTGTGCGCCCCTCTGCCAATTGTAATCGCTCCGCAGCTGATCTGCAATGTCCACCCCTACACATGGAGCAATTTGTCAGCTAGAGCAGTAGCTGATGCAAATCATAGAACAGGAACTGAGGATTGCATTGAGAGAGGACTATGGCCTATATACTAGGGAGAGAGCTGTTGGAACTTCTGGCAAAGGTGGCTTATAATGATACAGGTGCTGAGACGAGAGCTGTAACGCTGTAGCTAACGCAATTGTACTCGTTTGTAAAGTTGGGAATAGGTGGTTCTTTGCGGGCGTCGTTGCTAAAGGTTTTATGGGCCCAGGCAGTTCCCATAGCTGTTCCTGCAGGCCGTCGTCGTCGAGTTACAACGTAGGATTGACCTGGCGATACATAACGTCAGCGCGTTCCCGGTATGGTGTTCAGAGCCTTAATGCCATGGAAAGAACTACAAAGCTTGCCATCATGTACAGTAGACATAAAAAGGACCATGTTTGCATCGCTCTAAGCAAACTCCATCATCTGGTGGTCTTTTTGAAGTAGATCTATAGAGTGTTCCCTAATCCAAGCCGAATGAACGGGCTGAAGCTTTGAGAGCATAGCATCAATTTTCTCTGGAGGTTTCCCTCCTTTATCGACATTTGGAATCCTTTAATAGGTCGACAGAGTCTCGCACCTGCTCCTCATAGCGTGTACCCGACATTCTGACTCTTCCGGCCGCTCCGACTCCAAGCTCACAAAGTCGTCGAAGAGAGCGTTGGCGTTTGCAAAAAAAAGGTTATCGGGCCACACGACCTGTTTTTCTCGAGAATACAAGCGCTGCCGAGTAATGGCGTGCTTCTGTGTAAGGAAACAGAGCACTACGGCCCGTACATTATTGAATTCTTCCACCTCTATAAAGTGGGAGCCGAGGCCAATAGAACCTTTATTATTGCGTTTGACGTAATAGGCCCAATCCAATACATAGCCCTCGTTCGCAAGCATTCATATCTTATGGCCTTCAGGTGTCGGTTTGGTTAGGATATTGACTGTTTCGCTGGCCTTTCCCCTGAAACGTTGCATCGCTTCGTCGACAGCGAGGTGGGCTCCAGGATCATAGAGCCTGCGGCAGAGGGCTCGTAGGTGCTCTAAAAGGTCGCCAATACAATTAAGGGTTGGTTTGGATGAATCGGTGTCTTCGGACCAAGTTTTGGTGGCTCTGATGTAGCGACTGAGCCACTAGAAGCGGCTACTTAAGATAGATTTCTTGACTAATATTGTCAACTGGAGGCTGGTGCAAATAATTGAATCGCTTGTTCATTGAAATGAGGTGATTACCCCCTATCTATATACCAATACGTCGCTGAAACAGTGGTGTTACTAGAGCTGAAACGTCCTAGCCAACAAATATGACTGCAGCCACCTTCTTTCAAGTCGCCCCAATAGTCCTCGATGGCTGATTCCAAAGTAATTCTCATATGAATTAGCATATAAAGGTATGCATACAGCTCCTCTCTGAATGTTGGAAACCATTGACGGCCGTGTAGTTGCCCGTCATTATTATCCTCTTTATCAGAGCTTTGATTTTCTTCTGCATACGCATTTATCCACTCCACAAGTTTATTCATTATCTCATTTATGTAAAATAGATTGAATAGCGCCATTGGACCGTCCGTATTGGTGTTGGGGTGTAGGAATGCTCGCCGTGGGCATTGTAATCGTCGATAACAAAGGGCTCGAATTTGGACAGCTACTATGGCTTCGGAGGTAGTTCTTTTGCGACACGAGTTGGAGGAACAATGTATTTGGTAGTCTGAATAATGTCAGGGTCACTATATGCACGATTGGAAGGCATGGTGGTGTATTCGATGATTGAATTGATCTATATCTACGAGCCTTCCGCGTAGCTCTGATTCTCAAGTTTGTTGAACGGGAGGTCCCCGTAACTACCGAAACTCGGATTAGAGTAGAATAAGACAGTTCCATGTTCCTTGCTTACCTTTTGTCGAAGCTGATACTATGCGTAAGAACTTGGATTACCGAACTCAACCCATTTTGCGTTGTCGGGTGGGCAAATTTTCGCGCTGATCTGGTATGAGCCCATCTCCGTTTGGTAGCCTTACAAGGCCTCCACAGTGTAGTTCGCCCGTTCACAAAGGTGGTGTAGTTTTGTGTGAACTTTGCGGCATCCTGATTCCCTGGGAGTACCGGAATGTTGAAGATAGCTTACCTGGCAGAGACATCAACCAGAATGGTAAAATTCTGGCATTGCTTGACGACATCAGTCTTAAGTAACGAGAGGAGAGTAAGAGTACGCATGATAGACACCTTGGAAATTAAAATGAATGATTAAATTGATGCGGGTAGCTCTCCAGGGGGCACCTGATGCCTTTATAGTAGTCAGTAGGTCACTGCAAGACATGCAGAACCAAAACCGGTCAATGAATGAACACTGTGTTGGTGTTGTTCGAGTGATCGTATCGTGACATTTTCGTCCCTACTACTCCATATTTACTTGAAGCGAGATGTTACCGGCGCGTCAGGACGTGTGCACTAACCAAAAAAATGACAGCAGGAATGAGAGATCATCAACAACCCCCACATCTGATCAACTTTGGGAAGGGGAGGAAACATCGTTCGTAGAACTATTCCAGCCTTGGAAGCCTTGTCCCAATAATGATAGGGTTGATCGACAGGTCCCAAGACAGGAACATTTGGAATAATTTCCGAAGATCTGGATCCCGCGGCAGAGGCACCACAACCAAGCAATACTTCGACGTTGGATGCGCCGGAGCACACGTACAGGTACGGACGGCTATTTAGACCAACGAGACGCTGCAGGTGCGTGAAGACGAATCCACCAAACGAATCTGCCCAATCCGATTTAATGTGAAAATACAACTCAAGAACTAACTCAGAAATGGCGTTTACACCAAGACTCGCGACAGCGTTGGGGTTTAATTGAAGAGCAGGACGCAAAGCGCGTCGGAAGTGGAGAAAAAAAGGCGAGATATCTGACGCATTCCATTACACGGTGGCGAGTTAGGAACCCACTCAAACTAGCATCAAGGGTAAAGGGCTTGTTTGTACAGATGCGAGAGATTCTGATTAATGTAATAATATGAATAAGCCGTACATCCCGTAGTATTAGAAAATATCGATATTTCTTGTTGCTCATAATAAATCCGAAACCACGTAGAATTACTTGAAGTGCATAAATCGAAGCTGCTGGGTATTCTAAGATGATGAGGAGTCCATGGCAACAGGGCCTATCTTCTCCCTATATCATTTCAGTATATGCTCGGCTAACGGCCAAGATTGCATGTGAAGACATTGCTGTTACCTTACAGTTCCATCTCTTATGAACAGGAATCTCTCCTCACTGAGAGCCGTGATACCAACGAGTTAAGGTCCAAAATTCTATCTTGGAGTATCCTACGAGCGACCAACCAACGCTCGGCTTAACAGCATTTCCATGCTTCATTTCTCAGACTTCTTAGTTTGGTATCGAGGATTGCCAGTTACGTGTTGTTGGAGGAACTCGTTAATCGTATCAAAATACCCAGGCTCTGCGACAGTGTCGTTATGACTCCCGGTTGGCAGTTCATGCCAGATTTTTGTTTTTGCCCGGCAGACATTGAATAACTGCACCATGTGCGACGGTCTGGATACAAGAGTCAGTAATGATACAAAATAATGCGGTATATGGCGAAAGGCAAATCCATTCAGAGTTAGCTGTAGGCATCAAGCAACTTGCTAAAATCCTAGAGTAGGATGTATGCAAATAAGCAGACCGATCTAGGCTCAAGATCAAAGTATGGCTATTCACCTCTTTGTCCTCATCATGAAAGACTTAGAGCGCACATTGGCGGTACTTCTGTGAACGATTGCGCTTCATACTTTTGAAGATAAAATAAAGCTGGGAAGATTAAGATAAAAGAACTTACGGCACTATCTCATCTTGGAGACCACTGAGGAAAAGTATCGGTATGTCGGTGATTTGGGGAAGAGTTTCCTCGCTTGGCCAAATCTGATGGCACAAGGGAGCAAGGTACCGTGCTGGGGGAAAGGCGCTGAGCCTTGTGAGTTTTCGGTATATAATATGGCGAGTGGCACTCTTACCTTGGGATCAGTTTGCGAATTGAAAGGAAGGTGTTTTCTAATATCATTCCAGCGATGTCACCTTGTTTCAGATTTCTCGCGGCAAGTCCAATGCTTACAGCGCCTCCTATACTCTGGCCATACAAAACAATCCGAGTCCCTCTCAGCTCGGCTCGTTGTCTAATGTAATCTAGCCCAGTTTGCGCATCGATCATAAGGCCCTTTTCATTGGGAGATCCGGTTGAAAGACCGTAACCCCTGTATTGCAGCAGGAGCACGTTACACCCCATTTCCTCTTCAATTACACGTGCAATAGGTAATCGATACCCAATGTTCCCGGCATTTCCGTGAAACATAAGAATTGTAGTATTTCTCGCAAGCTGTTTGTTTGAGGGCCGAATGAAGAAGGCGTTCAAGGATTCGCCGTCTGGAGTCGGTATCATGAGCTCTTCAAAATCGGTAATACCGAACTGGGGTGGTCTCGGGACTTCTGTGCGAGCGCCGGCAGGTATGTTTCGGGGGTATATTATCTCGCTGGGAGTTGTCAGGATTACGTACGGTGAAACGGGAACTGCAACGCTCACTTTTGCTTAAAATACAGGAGGCCACTAAGTACTGCTGCTATACCAGAGGACGCCAGAACAGGAATTCGAAGATAAGAAAGAAAGTTCTCTAATGTCGAAGACATGGTGGGTATTTGAGCAGGTGTTGGTGCTGGCGAGGAGGCAAGACAAGACGACGTCCGAGGAGAATTAGAATGACTGGGTTGCGCTAGGCCTTGAGCCGTTATGACAGTTTTGGAAGGTTGATGTGACATACGTAGAATGCAATATTGAGGTATGGAGTAGAGAAGTCGATGCCTCACGTACAGTGTTGCTGTAAGGGTTGCGATGGAGTCGCAAGCTCGAGTGGTGGCGCCAGCCCAACATATTGTGGCTGTATCCATTTGGAGTCCATCAGAACTTTTAGAGCAGTTTAATGTCGACTACTTTAAGAACCCATCTCTTAGGAGGCTTGTTTGGCCTTTAGTCTTATGTTAACTACTTGACAGAGGGCTAGACTATAAAAGCTGCCGTGGTTTGAGAGTTTTGCACTTGAAATTGGTAGCTCTGTAGATGATTGGTACGAATATTCGCACGTGACCATAAAGGAGCTTGGGCCAGCTGGAGGTTCACCAAACGCGCATGCTAGTGTTTGCCTGTCACTGTCAACGACGACCACAACCACAATCCATAGCTCAGCACTCGAAATCTACAAATCCGACACCTCTCACAAACCTTCAGCCGACTCCCATTCTTCTCTACAACCCGAGACACTCGCCCTCATACACCATGCAACCTACGGGGATGTTAGCAGAAGGTAGGCTGCACCAAACATTCCGTATCGAAATAATAGACTTACACTCTTTAGATGGCATCCACATCGACATGAACCACTTGAAGAAGGGAGAGGTGAAGTAAGGGACCTGCACATCACTCTTTATGATTGTAGCTGACTTCGTACATAGTCTAGGGACATCAATGTACGCCTCAGTCTCCGCATTTCTTTCACCTTCGCACGATATCCAGGAAGATAATTATTGACAACCCAATAGCATGGCGATCAACTTCAGTGATGGAGTCATACTGGGTGCGGATAGTCGAACAACAACCGGAGCCTACATTGCCAATCGCGTTACGGATAAGCTCACCCAAGTTCACGATACAATATGGTGTTGCCGATCAGGCTCAGCAGCCGATACACAGGCCGTCGCAGACATTGTTCATTACTACTTAGGCATGTACGGCATCACGAACGACGAGCCACCTACGACCCAAACCGCGGCAGCCATTTTTCAAGAGCTGTGTTACGACAATAAGGATCAGTTATCGTAGGTAGTCCAACATCAGACGATGGTTCGGCGGCTGACATAAACAGGGCCGGCATGATCATTGCAGGCTATGACAGTCGACACGGAGGCCAGGTTTATTCGATCCCACTAGGAGGCTCTTTGCACAAGCAGTCATATGCTATTGGCGGTTCGGGGTCAACGTACATCTACGGATACTGCGATGCGAACTGGAAGGAGAACATGAGCGAGGAGGAAGGCGTGGCCTTCGTGAAGGGTGCATTACAGGAGGCGATCAAGTGGGATGGAAGTTCCGGAGGTGTCATTCGGATGGTGGTCTTAACAGCGAAAGGAGCGGAGCGACACTTGTATCTTCCCGATCAAAACTATGTCGGTCCTGGGACGAAGTAGGAGGTTTGAAGAGCAATGTTCCTGATATCTTTGCCGCCGACCTTAGGCGTGTGTCCGGGCCGCCACTGTGCTCCTCGGCAGCACATAAGAGTTCAAACCTTTCGATGCAGGTGGAACCGTTGAACACCGATCAACAATGTATAGTACCTCAAATACTGACGCATTGAGCCTTCAGAGTTTCGTTGGAAGTAAAAGTTGCGGGCTTCATGCAGGTACACGTCGCTCGGCCTTCACCGACATGTATTAAATTTAATGAATAGTAAGTATCGGAGTGCATGGGCAGCCGATGTTGATCTGTTGAGGATGGTCGGATGGTTTGCTCAGCCTCCATGTTCCGAGCCTAGGCGGCCAGGGCTCTCTTTGATAGGCCAATGTGGTCGGCGTGGGGCTTCGAGTGATTTGCTTCTTCCCACATTCTTGCTCACCGAATCCCGCGCGACTATTGCGAATGGTATGCTGGGTATGATGTACTGTTTTCGGAAACACGGTGTGCAGAAAGCGATTGTGCGACGTTTGTCCAGAGAGTATTTGTATGACAGCGCGAGCGATAGCGTCACGGCACTGGAGGGAGTGAGGGTGTGCGGTGATTTGGCTTTATCAAAGCTCGGCCGTCAACTCGCAGTAGACAGCTTGTCGTTGGCTTTTCATGGGCTTGTCGTGGCAGGGTTCCTTATAACTTGCGCCGCTAAATGACGAACGCGCAGACCCCGAAGGACGTCCACCCTCCCTCCCACTCTGCACCACAGGCTTGAGCCCTACATGCCTACCTACCCTCACCCATTCTCTTCTCCACGTGGATTGCCAGAGGCGTTGCCGTCCAATTCGCTTTGGTAACGGCAGCAAGAGCGAAAGACCCTTGGGATGCTGGCTAACGGGCGGAAGTAAGCATTCTGTATTGTTCCGTCGTGGCGGCTCTGGGTACTCTTACTCTCTTATCAGAGCAAGCATTCTGCAGACAATAAGCCTTGCCTCACTGCGCACATTACTCTCAACCCCCAAATCCGCGGCATCCTTCTTCACTTCATCTCTCTCGCCAACAAGACGCCTTTATCCATTGCTGAAGGCGCAATTATCGCGTTGTGACCCTTGCCCCCCCGTCTCCTGCATTCATGTGAGCCGGAAACACCTCTCGAATCTGTTCCCCCTGCATCTGAGCATCGACGTCAACCACTCCAGAGGCCTCCCCAACACAACTTCCTCTATTGACCTGCACACCACCTGTAGCAGCCAGTCCGCTAATTGCGCATTCGACCACAGATTCTGGACTTGGCTGTAATGGGATCGCTGGTAATCAGCGACGTTGTTGGAGGCCTCCACTTCCCCATGTTTGGTGCCAACGCGCATCATCAGCCGCAGGAATCATCCGCGGTCCATCATAAATCGACGACGTTAAGGCCATCGCCGCAGACTGCGAATAACGCACCTCTGCGTATATCCGCCTCTGTGGATGTCCCCATGGCCGACCCTGTGGCGGCAACCTCGAGCTCAGGGACTTCCGGATATCGGTCTCAGCAGAATCGTGGGTCTATTCATGCAGCAGATTCAACCCCACATGGCACCAGCGCCTTTCAACAGTCACAACAACCTCCACCCAGCCCTCGCTTCAGACCCCACTCTCAACAGCAGACCCCCATTCCGATCGTATCGAACGTAAACGCGTTCGCCAACCCCCGAGCTATACCTTCCTCTGCCTCCTCCTCCGCTCAGCACTCTCCGATTAATCCTCTTCGATCACCTACCGACTCCGTAAATACCTCTCCGCGACGAATAAAAGTGAAGAGTCTATCACACATTCAGAGCTTTGCGACCGATGAATCAAGTCCCTTTTCACAGACTAGGTCTCTGTCGCGGCGCCAGAGGCGGGATCCCAACGATGTTGGTCCTCAGTATGAAATCAGTGAGATGCCCGTCACGGATATCATTGAGATGGTAGCAGGGCTTTTAACCAAAATTACGACTACAAACGATAGGCAGCACGAACATTTGCACAGGCAGATCCCACCACCAGAGGGGACAAGCGGCCTCAGCCAGCAAACGACAAGCGTCCTCGCTTTCCATGGGAAGAATGTGCCGAGCATTACGATTCTGAGTTACTTAAGCCGTATACACAAGTACTGTCCCACAACATACGAAGTTTTCCTGAGTCTACTAGTATATTTTGATAGGATGACGGAGAGGGTCAACTCTGGACCAATGCAGAGCTTACGTCAAGCAAATCAGCAGTCCTTGGAGCGGGCCACAGCCGAAAGTGAAGGCAGCCGTCATAGCTCGATATCTTCAGCACACCTGACAGGGCGTCCATCCCCCCAAACAGGCTTGCATCAAGTCCAAGCAGCTACGCCACCACCATCAGGATCACTCGGGAAACCCGCGGAGCCTGGAATCCGGGACGACCATCCGCCATCTCCTTCACATCAATTTGAGCCTCCTCTGGATTCGGATCCCCATAATCTATCACATTTCTTTGTGGTAGATAGTTTCAATATTCACCGTTTGGTGATTGCTGGAGTAACCTGCGCGAGCAAATTTTTCTCTGATGTTTTCTATACGAATTCGAGATACGCAAAGGCAGGCTTCTATTGAGTACGGATGAACGAATCCTAGCTAACTTTACAGTAGGTCGGAGGCCTGCCACTGGTCGAGCTCAACCACCTCGAACTACAATTCCTTCTTTTGAATGATTTTCGTCTGGCTGTACCTCTGGAAGAGATGGAAGCGTATGGAACCATGCTTGTTGAGTTTTATGCTCGCGAAGTGGTGGCGGACGCAAAGTCAAACGCAGCCCGAGGACACAGCTATGGAGGACATCGCACCGTTACCTCGACATGAAGAGATGTTCGCTTCCGTTATTCATCATAATCGAATGTTTTAGGGCGAGGCTTGTAACAGCAGTGGCATGCCATGCAGGTATGGAGCTGTTTCCAAACTTCGTAGAGGAAATCGAGCCAAGGCGGTTCGGGGACTCAAACGTGGAGGAAGCTGGTTCGAGAGTTGACGGTGCTCTGAGTGGGTTGGCAATTTTTTGACTCTCAAACAAAGGTGGGGCAGCCGCTTTGTACAGATTCGGACTTGTTTCCTCCATTATTTTCGATTTTTTTTCTATAGAGCCATTTTCTGGCGCGTGCAAAGGATAGAACTTCAATTCTTTCCCCACCATTTGTCCGATGTTTGTTCCGTCTGTCCTTTTTCACTTCTGCATCTCTTGGGGGTTTCTGTTAAAGTACGGATCCATCACCCCCGTGACTGAAACGCTTTAACCCCGGCTACGCATTACTTTTTCTCGATTAGTTTCTGCCCAGTTCAAGGGCGGAGTTATCTGGTTTACGGATTGGTTTCTTTTTCCCTTCCATGGTTGATAGATGGTTTGGCGGGCGGATGTTTCCCGTTCTAGTGGCGTGGCTTCTCTTCTGATATCCTTGATGTTAGGCTTGGAAATGGAATGGATCTCTCCTGGGGCTGGAGTTTTGTAGAGGAATTAGGGAATCTTGAAAGGGCGCGGCAAATTAACATCCTGCTTCACGCTCTCATGACGATGTGTTTTTTTTTTCTTGCTTTAGTGTTTGGGAACGTGCGAGTCACATTTGCAGTCGGATTTTCTTTGTTCCGGATTGTGAGAGATGAGCAGGCAATGTTATTGATTTCAAACTTAACTAGGCACAGAGGTTAGTGAGCCAACAGCTGATACGAACAATTGATACTAGAGATGGGTTTTAGACGCAAACGTTGTTGGGTTTCTTTGCTTGCCCTCGGGCTCTGCTCAAGTTTCTCCATATCGGCCCCGAAATCGCGCCAAGGAACTTTGCTGTATCGGTGGGCTTTTTCCAAGCGCTGTGGGAACTTGGGCGCTTTCGAGCTGGGAGGTACGGCAAGCGCCTCAATGCGTGTAAGCCTCGAACACGCATCAACCCCTTTCACTGCTGGCTGCTCAGAGGGAGCATCAAGAAATCTCTTCCTTTCGGTTCAATACTTTAATTGTTATTGATATTCAAATCCGTTTCTCCTCTTTCTGTACCCCGACCTTTTAGTGTTGAAGAGGGCATACAGAGTGATTAGATTCACAATGACGCCTCAAAACGATCATCTCTAACATGTCCTACTACCCCTCGCTGTCATCCCAGTGGCTACTGCATTACCTATCCCCCAACACAACTCCCCACCGGAGGAGCCTTATTCCAGAAGGAGATTGAAGCCGCGGCAGAGGACTTCACGGCCAAAGTCCGAGAGGATTACGGGGAGAAATATGGCGGTTGGTCCTATCCACAGTCCTAGAGGAAGAAAGCCACGCTGACGAGAGCAGTCCCGAGTAGCTTGGGGCCCGAGAAGGCGATCGGGCTTGTGAGTGTTTAGGTTGAAGCTAAAACTAAAAGTGTATGGAGGATGCTTACGTGGTTTGAACTGATGGTGAGGGGATCTGGGATATTTCTGATTGACTGGGAATGGTAAGGATTGTTCTAACTTTGGATTGGCCAAATTCGTCAAGGATTTCCACACCCCATCAGGCTCATAGTAAACGACACTCGCCCAAAAGGCCCTGAAGTAGGTCCATAGGTTTCGCCCATATGGAAAGGCCTCTGTATAACGGAAGTCGGTAGATGGTAGGTAAGAAAATTAAGTTGGTGCTGGGGAGAAAGGAGACCCATGTGGCTCGTGCACCGAGCCTTGGTTCTTGTACATCACCAAGCTCTACCAGCCACCTCACTCCCTCACCCAAACAGCACTCCTCTCATATGGCGTCCTCCGACTCGAATGATACTCAAAGCTGCGAAGCGAAGAAAGTATACGATCTTCCCAAAGAACGACCTGGATAAAACCGCGCTCACGAGAACCAAAGCTCTCATCAAGGCCTTAACGCAGTCGCCAACTCACGATACTTGTTATATTGACGGAGAACTCTGTTTCTGGTGCGCCTGGCTCACGGATGTATCTCATTGGAGTAAATATGGTGGGGTTGGAGATGTAGGGGAGAATTACCACTTCATCGAAAACGCCGCTGTCCGGTCTCCGTCTATCCGATACCGTTCCTAGCAAAACTGGGCGTTCTGCTAGACTTTATTCGATCAGGTCTCTATCTGAGGTATTCGGCTAGAATACAAATTTAAAGAACTGCGCTCCATTTATTTGGCTGTAACAGATCGAGCTAATGGCATACAGTATACCTAGGCACATGCTTCTGGCTATTCTTTCTAGGAAATTACGTACACCAACATGACCGTACTACTAACTGCAATTCACCCGACCAAAGACCGTGGACGACCGCCTTCATACTGCGCCCTTGAATAGTGGTACCTGGCGGCGATTTTCTAACTCTATCACACTGGAGGACGGATCGAACGTATTTCTTATTTATAGAACGCTGGTTAGCCGCCAGCTCTGCAACCCCTGCCAGTCTTTTGAGTGAACAGGAGAGACCCCCTGCAACTGTGTCCCGTGCGCCCGAGCCGAGGACCCCGGACCTCCTATGTACAGACCCTGGCGGACACTGGCTTGGACTGCGAAGTGAACTGAGGCTCATTCACACCTGGATAGTACGCCGGGGGACATTCCGTTGATTTCAAGTGATTCCGACAGTGACAATCTTTACTATTCTTGCTATTCTCTACATTCGTATGGACAACAATAGTACTTCAAGTAACAGCCCGGCTTCTGCCTACATTACCGGCATAATACCCTCGCCAACTTCCGTGATTCCGTATGTATGGGGGTTAAGTTCATATCATTCAAGTCGAAGCCGCATTTTGCTTTCTCAGCCTTCCTATCATTCTATACAAAGGCCCAAATCTCATCCCGATGCGTTACAATCCTGGAAGCGGGTTAATTCCTGACTCTGTCAATGTTTTATCCACAGGTTGCTCGAATGCGAACCATTTCTCTTCAGCTATCAAGCTCTATCTACAGCCTTGCCTCCCTTATCCCACTTGTCCATGGCCGCTATAAAGCTTGTGCGGCTTCTCCGCAGATTCCCCACGCTATTCTTCACTCCTTCCCCATTCTTCTGATACAATATTTCCCCCCGTTCTCAGTCGTCTCCCGGAGTCAAAATGGACAGCATATTCGCTGAACTGCCGCAAAAGGACTGGGCTGCGCAATGCATTATTAAGTTGCGCGATGCAACTAACTTGGCCCGAGACCTAGTCAACGGGGCCGGCAGGCTAGTCTCAGCATTTAATTCCAATACTTGGGAGGTAAGATATCGTACATGTAAGCAATTTTGCAGCCGAAACGATAAACGACAGGTAATTATATACTCCCGGTCTACGACTTGGAGCTTACGCTAGGCGCCAGTATTTTGACTCTGACAACTTCTCGTCGGGTTCCACCAACTACTGCCTTCCTTGGTTAACCCCTACTGCTCAACTCGCATACGAGAATGCGACTAGATACGGTAATGTGATGAGCTTTCGCCAAGTAGTTGGAAGCCCTGCATTAATCACATAATTCCCTTACTTTGATCATCTTGAACCGACTATGGATCCAGGAATGGTTTGACGAACTATACAAGAGAACCAACCTGGTGTACGTAAACAAAACGAAAACTGCCATGACCGTGTCTAGTATATCCAATACTTCTTGCAACAAGCTCAGCAAACATAAATCTGCTTGTCTCAAAGAGATGGGTGGTTGAGCAGTCTGATTGTACTCCCTCAGAATCACGCGAGGTGGGAGAAACTGAAGGAAACAGAAACTAGCCGTTATAGTGCCACCGCCTCCCTTACGTGGCAGACTTTTGTCGCCGTCATGGCCTACGTGCTCACCTGTGCCTCTGTTTTCCTGAGCCTTCTGGACAACCGCGATTCGGTGCTTGAGTTTGCTTCCGGAACTTTGTGGGATTGGATGGTATGTATCCATATATTGACGTTCTTTAGCTTTTCCTCCAACAAGGTTAATCAATTCCGTAAGTCACCGTGATAACAGGGTAGATTTTAGTCGGAACCTAAATGGTCCGAGATTCCATAGAGAAAGCTCTCTACGCCAAAGAGGCGTATCAACTCTTACCCTATATAAACCATGACGAAGAGAACTGCATCCTAGAAAAATAAGAAAGGCTTAAAATAAATTCAGCGTTTACTCCTCGGACACGCCGCGCTAGGACTGGCCAGCTGTTCACGGCATCCCTAGACGACATAACCATATCAAATTGCCTCAGCGGCGATATTAGTTGCGATAAACGTCGCAGCAAACTGGTATATAACCACGTGCGAGTGTCTATATGGTGGAGCCTGTCATACTCGCTTGAGAGGGCTATGGGAACCACAATGAATAATGTGGCCAATGATAGCCCAAATCTGGCTCAACCTCAACCTCAACTGGAAAACCCTTGGGAGCGCTTTACTGTGAGAGTGTGACTAAGCAGGTAATCACCGAACATTTCCCCTCTTAGGATAATTTTTAGTCGGATTAGAGGCATTACATACAGTATAGATATTAGACTGGTGTATTTACCTGGATGGTCGTTCCACTAGATAGCTGATACGAAGAATACGTACAGAGGTCTGTTACCAAAAGAAACACTCGTAGGCCCCTGACGCTATCAACGAAATGCACAAAGATGTTGTGATTTCCAGAAACAGAATTCTCCCTTGCCACTAATCTTTGTCAAAATCATATAAAGCGAAGCAAGTCACGTTAACATCACTGCTGGCAGTCCTCGGGAGAAACTCTAGATTTCATGCATGTCCAGAACGCCCCGTCCTGATAGGTAATGGTTTCGAAGCAAGAGCTTCCAACACTATTTGAAGACCCCTATTGATGAGAGCGAATATTCATTCAGCAAGCACGAAAAGCCAATGTCACATTTCACAGAACGTAAGCCCAAAAACCCCTATGCCCGCCCATTTCTCCTCGTGCCCAAACCAAACGCCCCCAATGCTGCGAAACTCAAGCAGTAAAACCACCCCCGTTAATCACCACCAGCACTTAAATCTGCGGTAAAATCCCTCCGTATTGATAGATTCTCGAAATTCTCTTCATTCGTAATTACCAGTCCCTTCTCATTAGCCAGATGCAGCAGGCATATGAAGCAGTACGATGTCGAAATGTCCGTCATAGCCTGTTTAGGATACACAGACTGCAGATTATTAATAACATCTGTAAACTTAAGGGAGCCGTCTGCAGCTTTCGCGACCGGCGCCGCGGGTTGTTTCGAGGGCGTTTGGTCTGGCTTCGGCTGTTGTTGTATCGTTAGTAAGTAAAAACCAAATTTATAACAGCATGAGCAATCTCGGTAGCACGAAGATTACGGAGTAATTCTACGTGTTACCGAACTTGCTGACTGGTGTATGGTAACTTACATCTTCGAATCCGATACCTCGCCACAGCTCCTCCTTCAGCCGCCGCACATCGACCTTCTTCGCGACACGCGCGTACTGGACGTACTCGGGACGCATTCTCCTGCTCTGCGTGACGAGCTGTGCGCCGAACGCACTCTCCTGTGAGCTTCCTAGCACATCTCCCAATGTCGCGACCGGTCCATCGGCTTCCTCAGCAGGTGGTGAGAAGTGGTCGCGCGCATCTGCAAAGTCCTCGTCATCGTCGATGCCGCCCGGGAGTTCTAGCCCGTCGTCTTGGAAGAAATCTGCGTCGTAGTTGCCCTGTGGCGCGTCTTCGTCTGTCGGCGGAGTGAGAGCGGCATTTTCTTTCCTTGCCCAGTACGCCTCATCAACCTCGCCCTCTGGCACATCATCTAGGCGCGGTCCTGCAGGTTGCGCACTGTTGCCAGCCTTTCGCGATCCCATCCTCGCTTTCGGTTTCAGGAATAGGCGTAAAAGCTGGCGCGAGTTGAAATGTTTATCGTCCGGAAGCAAGTTTCTCGTTTTCGACTTCCATTGGGCTTTAGGCATTGAGATGGTTGAGTTGGATGCTGCGGGAGTGTACAGCGCATCTGCCATTGTTTGGGTAAGAGGTACGGCAAAGTCGATCTCAAATGGTTCCTTTTCTTTCCGTTTGGTCGCAGGAGCAGCTGTTCTTGTAATGTCCTTGATTCTCCGTATCCTCCAGTGCTCAGGTCCGGCCCAATTCTTTTGTAGCGCTTGGTCAAAGTAGTTTAAAATGTTCTCTTGACTATCTCCATTCCCGTGTGTCAAGGAGAGTCCGTATTGCGCGCTACCGGTTTCGAAAGCGCCTACCTCTCCCATACCTTCGTCGCCATCTTCACCTTCGTTGCCCATAGCTAACGTGTGAACACGCATCTGAGGCTCCAGAGCTGCCTCCTTTGCCCAAGCCTCACCACCTTCACCAAAGCCTGTATCAGGAGGGAGGTTGAAGCCATCCAGACCTACGTCTTCATCGTCGTCGAAGCCGGCGACATTATCCTCGTCGAGGAATATGCCGGACCGATCTCCTTCGTCGTCAACATTCTTCCCTTCCTGTCTCCAGTCTTCTGGTGCCTTGAGGAAAGGCAGATCCAGGGATCCATTGGCATCTCCAAGGTCCAAGTTCTTTAGGGAAGGGCATATGTCCTGTTCGTCTAATCGGGCGAGATCCGGGAAATATTTGGACGCAAGACCGGATATGTCAACGTCCACCTCTTCGGTCTGGTCGGCTGCGTCGGCACCTTGCGTCTCTGGTATTTCAAGCTTTGTGCTTTCACGTCTATCTTCCGCTGACATGTCTTGAGCGTCGTCGCTGCTATCGAAAACTATGCGGCCCTTTGCATCGATCGCGAGATGATTGAGTAGCAGTCCCTTTGCTCCGCCTTCGTCAAAGTCTGCCGATGCCTTCTTGAATAATGGGTCTACTGAAAATTCCAGTTCCATCTTCTTGAGCTGAAGTTGCGCAAAAGAAGTCGCGAGAGTCGATTCTGAAGACCGTTGGGCTCTCTTCTTCCTCTTTTTTACTCCATCCTCACCCTGCTCATCGTCATCATCACCTGCTTCGCCATCGCCATCACCATCACCATTATCGTCACGCCGCTTCTTGTTACCGCTATCTGCCAAGCCGCTCAAAAGCTTCCCGGTCTCGGTTGCGACGCTGTCGACACGGCTCGTATAAATCTTGACACACCCATCGAGGGTGCAGCTCGCTCGCTGGAAATTGACTCCGTCGCCCTCCTTCAGCAAGGACATGTCATGGAAGTAGTCAATGAGGGCAAAGTTCCAAGAGTTTGTGGCATTGATTTTCTGCTAGAAATTAGCGGTCATCCTCATTGAAGCCTTGCGATGCTTTAATCACATTGTCTGTAGCCATCTTCATCCATTCCTCGAAATTTGCGAGTATAGGCACACGCTTCATGGGCGTCACCGCATTCCCGCCCACGCGAGGCATGCCATCTTCCATTCCATTTTGCGCGTCTTGTGGTGTTCTGGGACTACCACCAACCGCTGATAATCTCTTGCGGATTGGTGTGGCAGCCGATTTGATCGAGTTCATTTGTGCTTCATGGAAGGCTTGTCTTGACTGGAAGCGATTTGCCTTCTCTTGCCGGTCATCATTGAGAGGTATTCTGCTTCATTTGTTAGCGATTTCAAACCCGGTTGGTATTGGAGTACTCCATATTCTGACTTCAATGGCGTCTTGTGCGGTGTACCCGCGACAGAATATCTATCTCGAGCGCGCGGCATATTGTCTAAGTTGTCAGATAGCTCCGTCCACTTTAGCGGCCTTCACAAGGTCGGTTTATGATTTGGTCGGTGTCGTGAAGCAGGGCGCAGGGCGCAAGGCACTTTGTCGTGATAGAGTCGCGATCTTTGCGTGTCAACAAACAAACAAGCCCCACAGGGATCGCAGTCTCCCGCGCTGTCCGCCACCTCCAAGCCACTTGGCACACGCCACATGTGACGACCTACCCAAGACAACCTACGCAATCAAGCCAGTTCAAAGCTTTACTCTCTCTTTGTTACATACTCGATCTTCCTCTGTCCTTTACTATTCGCTATAAATTACGTTGCGTCTTCATGCACGAAGGCATTTTGATACTGTTCTCACTGGCTTTACAATGTCATTATGATTCCCATCTCACCCGATAAACCTGCCGCGCGCTGGTCGCCCAGGACCTCTATGCATGGCCTCCATCCACGGCGGAAGTACTCGGCGCGGCCTTTTATACTCACGATAGCCGTGATTGTCGCAATTTCTCTGTTGAGTGTTGCGTCGGACAGGATTTATAGTGACCATAGCTCCGGTCGCTTCTCTCCCCGAGGCCTCCACAGAAGAGAGCACTCGCTTTTTGAGCCGGACAATGAAGAGGTACAGTTGAGACTTATATCTGTCTTGCCAATTATATGTTCTAATTCATGATCCCGCCCAGTGCCGACTCGTTCATCATGCGCCCGACAAATGCGCCTTCGTGAAAGCCAATTGCCCTGACGAAGAAGCCGGCATTTTCTCGTATCTTACCCTATACTATTGTCGCCTACCTCACGTTAAACCTATCGCGTTCATTATTCTAGTCCTATGGCTAGCCCTACTATTCAGTACTATTGGCATAGCAGCTAGCGACTTCTTCTGCGTCAATCTCAGCACCATCGCAGCCCTGCTCGGTATGAGCGAGAGCATGGCCGGCGTTACATTCTTAGCACTTGGGAACGGGAGTCCGGACGTATTCTCAACATTCGCTGCCATGAGCACCAATAGTGGGAGTCTCGCGGTTGGAGAGTTGATGGGTGCTGCTGGCTTCATTACCGCAGTCGTAGCAGGTTCAATGGCCCTCGTTCGACCATTCAAGGTTGCACGAAAGAGCTTTGTAAGAGACGTTGGATTCTTCATCGTTGCAGCGAGCTTCAGCATGGTGTTTTTATGGGATGGTAAGTTATACCTTTGGGAGTGCGCCACCATGGTCGGCTTTTACATGTTTTACGTGGTGGTGGTCATGGTGTGGCATTGGTGGCTTGGGAGGAGAAGGCGGCAAAGACAAAGAACCGCTACAATCAGAAGCCATTATATCATGCCTGGCGGGGATGAAGCAGAGATACCAGAGGAGTATCACGACGATGAAGATGCTCCTACGGGCAGCCATACTCCTTTGCGAGGCATATCTACGGACGACTTTTCTGAGCTGGAACGATCTGGAGGTGGTGGTATCTTGGACCTCGACGATGATGAAGAAGAGGAAGTTCGCGAAAGATGGCTGGGAGAACTGAGCAGTAATATGCGATTGAGCAAGCCACGGATGGGGGAACGACGGAATACCCTGACTCCTATCCGTCCAAGCCTGGTGGGCGCGTTAGAATTTCGGGCTGTCCTGGCGTCCTTGAAAAAGTCGAGGAACATACAATCGATTCCTATAAACCTCCGGAGATACTCGGATGACCCAGTCTTCACAACTGCTCAACAACAAGACAATCTGTCCACTGTTTCAGATCCTGCCTCGCGGCCGCCCTATCAGGTAATACCGAAAATCTCGGACCCGTCGCTTGAGGTTTCCAGACCAAAACTCGAGGTGCGACGAGCGGCTGGCTATCGTGGCAGGGCCGTATCTACTAACGACGTAGACGGAGCGTGTCTTGATCCCAATATCCTAAAACAAGGAGCGGTACCTAGCATCGATCTTCTGGCGCCGCTGCCTGAAGACGATGCGCGCACAAGTAGAAACTCTACTGATCAACCCCCTCCATCACCAAGCTTCTCCCTCTCACCGCCGCTATCTGAACACGAATCGAGGGGCACCAGTCCAGCCGCACAAAGGCTAGAGTTACCATCGCCAAATAGATTGGCCCCTCCTGAGCCCGATGTTCCTGGGGCCCGGTCCAATCGTCAGGGAGTATTCAGTCCCTCGCCTCTAAGTTCTCCAACATTAGACGATGATGCTCAAGTTGGTTCACGACCCCACCAAAACTTAAAACTTACTATCCCAGGAGCGTCACCGCCCTCCCCATTTCCTGCTTATTCAGATTTTCCCTTCTCGGCTCGAAGTTCGTCTAGAGCTCCTAGTCTACGATTACCGCCTCCTAGTGCCTCTCCAGAATCTCTGTATCACGATGGCCATTTCATGGGGCCTGAGAAAGACGGTAGACCTTTGAGGTGGTGGCCTTACTCGGTCCTGCCTGCACCACGAGTCCTGATTTCGACTCTTTTCCCTACGCTGTACAGTTGGCACGACAAAAATATTTGGGAGAAATTCCTTGGCGTGATTGCTGCGCCGAGTGTTTTCCTACTTACGATCACGTTACCAGTGGTTGAGACGCAGAAGGACGACGATAACGAAAAGGGCGGGATGCCACCGAGCCTCAGCCTTCCTGGGCCTTTGACCCTAATCGGAAACGATACCAATTGTCAACAACGAAGCACTATTACAATCCTGGAGCCAGAACCTCCCCCGACAAATACGAACGATGTTCCACGAAACACCCTCTCCTTGGATTCAGCAAGGCACAAGGGATTGACAGGTAGTGGTGGTTCAGCGAGCGTTGCGACGTCAATGGAGCAGCATTACCAGCCATTAAATCATCCTGAGCAAATATTGCTTTCTCCAACACCTCGCCTCCTCCAGTCTCCCGAGCAACTACCCACCGATCACAGTTCATCTTCGGAGTCAAAACAGTGGAATCGTTGGCTTGCAATACTTCAAGCTTTCACGGCGCCATATTTCATCGTAGTTATTGTGTGGGCCAACACTTCTCTTGATTCGCCGCGTGCCCTTTTAAAGCCTTCGCTCTACTCCCTCCTCGTTTCTTTGTGTATGCTCGCTATTCTCCTCTTCACAACTACGCCGACTCGGCCCCCACGCTGGAGAGTAGTCCTCTGCTTCCTGGGTTTCGCTGTGAGCATTTCCTGGATCAGCAGTATTGCCAACGAGGTCGTGGGCGTCCTCAAGACCCTAGGCGTAATTCTCAACATGAGCGATGCCATCCTGGGCCTGACCATTTTCGCTGTGGGAAATTCATTGGGGGATCTAGTTGCTGATATCACCGTTGCACGCCTCGGCTTCCCGGTGATGGCACTTTCGGCTTGTTTCGGGGGACCTATGCTGAACATTCTGCTAGGGATAGGGGTCAGCGGCTGCTACATGACAATCAAGGGCGGCAAGCATCATCATGAGAAGCATCCCGATTTGCCAATGCAATTCAAGCCGTACCACATAGATGTCAATACCACACTGGTCATCTCGGGGGCAACCCTGCTCGTCACGTTAGTGGGTCTCTTGGTGGCAGTTCCAACGAGAAAATGGAAGATGGACAAGACAATCGGTTGGGGCTTGGTGGTGTTGTGGTTTATTAGCACAGTGGGAAATGTCATTGTAGAGATCACAGGCTGGGGAGGCAGTGTGAGCTGAGAATTGCGTCTCAGCGTGCGATTTCATGAGGCGGATCGAGGGCGGTTAGTAATTCGCTGGGAGTGTGAGAGTCGGGTTGCCTTATATTGGGGAAATTGGATGTACGCATTTCGGGGGCTGGTCGTTGACCGCTGAATCCATGTACATAGAGTGCGCTGTGCATAAATTCCGCCGTGGAATAGTGAATGAGCTGTACATGTCCATATCCATGGTAGATACGCTGGCTGACTGAAAGCCGCCAGCCCCATCGGCTGGATGGTGGCGAAGGTTCTAGCACATCCGTGAATGTATGCCACACACGTGTTCGACTCTACTAAATTGATCGTCCCGTCTCGGCCTCAAGCTCCATTCGAGCCATTTGAGCCATTGGAGGACGGACTCCCAGTGTATTGGAAAAGCAGGTCAAGATTGGGCGCCGAAGTTTTGTTGGGCTGCATGAGCCCTCGTTATATGGAGGCTCTTTCAAGGCATCCCGCAGCTGGCAGCGTAATTCGAAGTGAAAAGCTGTACCTATGCGTGTCTCTGGGACAGATTGGAGGTGTCTGGCGGTGTCTGGCGGTGTCTGGCAATCTGGCGGCGTCTAGCGCTCTGCAAGTGGAGCCCTCTCGCAAGGAAAGCGTTGACAGCGTGCCACGTAGATGAGGAGTGCTGCCCGACCCTCACCACAATCCGAAAATAGGAGAATTGGATGACTCGGACTTCGCCCTGGAAAATTCTCTAAGCTGGTTCCTGAATAAATAGAGTGAACAAGGAGATCATGAGAGAGAGAAAATCCAGATAGCCCACGACTTACGACTTTCATACCCTGCGACTACTAACTTGCTACTTCTTGCTCCTCCAACAATAACAGCCAGCCGGTTGTTTACTCACAAGCTTCGCTCAAAGGCCTCGCAAACAGCCAGACTATGTTCCACTCAGGGAATACGCATTATCGTTACCTGATTAGAAGAGTTAGGCGCAGGCCCTGAAGCGAGTGCATTCTTTTCCATCCCTCCTTGTTTTGTTGGCTGTTGACCTCCCGCGGCCTCAGAGACGCAGCTGTTGCATCTGTCGCCTATCACTGGAATTTCAGGCTTCGAATGAAACCCGAGCACGCCAAACAACACACACACACACGCACGCACACACACTCTCATACACATACACACAACCCACACCCACCAGCCTGCTGTCGCAGATTGACTCTTGCACTCTTGCTGCAGTCACTCTGTCACTGTCGCTCTGTTACTCCTCTTGCACTCGACAACCGTCCCTCGTCGCATCCAGTGCATCCAGGAGAATCCATCCGTCCAGTGCCAAGCGTCTTTCTCTTTGCCGCAACCCGCCTCAGCTAAGAGTTTCATACCAGCGACAGGCCAGGGTTGTTGCCCAGCGACAGGCCAATCTGCAACACACTTGCAGCGATCCCGTCGTCATATTGCAAGGCTGCAGACGCCGTCCCTAGCAGCAGATTTTTGCTCCCTAAGGCGCCCAGATTCCCGCCGCCTCTCTCCTCACACCTTTTATTTTCGCATCCGCCTTGACTTGTCCTGGACACGGCCGTCAGTCAATATTGCCCTAGATCGCGCCCTAGGACCCCTCCAAAGTCCCCTCCCTGCGTCTTATCGATTGCTGCCGTCCCCCTCCGGCATTCACCCTGCTTGTCGATCTCGCATCGGCAACCGAACAAACGCACCTCCCGTCCATTTTAGCCGCAACACAAGACGAAGGACCCCTTCACACGATACTACTCTTACATACCCTTACAATCTCATATTCACCTAGGTAGCGCACGGAGTGTGTGCAGGCCAGCTAGCGAACCTCGTGTCGCTTCAGGCAATTCCTTTGAGACGCCAGCCTTCACCGCGTCCTCGAATCAGCGTCCTCAGCCCTACCACACTGGGGATTCCCTCCCCTATCTCGCACCCACTACAGCTGTGACTCTTCAAATACCGCTCTTCCCACGTCTACGTCCCCCCGCGTCCTGAATTCGCATCGCTCCCCGCGACTGCACTGTTTACAAACACGTTGCCACACGTCAGCCAACTTCACAAGCTGGGCTGCCGTGATTGCGCACGTCAAACTCTATTTTTTTGGCGCGAAAGTTAGCCCCCAGGACTTCCAAGTCCACTCTTTATCTTCTCATCTCAAGATTACCGCTTCGCGACCCTTCTCTGGCAGAAAGGTCTCGAGTGCGGTAAGTCATTGAAGAACCCAGCTCCATGCCGTTAGTCATTGCTCTTCCTCATCGTCGCCCTGTTTCTCGTCGTTCGCTTTCAAGTCGCCCTGTTCACCGTCGCGCTGCTTCCACTTCCTCCCGCATTAGCGTTCCGTCCAACTGCACAATTTCCTCCACAATGGGGCAAGGCGATACTAACGTATTGCTTTCTTTTAGGAGAAACATTACAGTCAACCATTCGACGGGCTCCGAGCACATCTCAATCTCTGACGAAGAGGACTCGTCGGGCGTCCAGGTATCGTCGCATTCTACTGGCAGCCACGACGACGAATACACGGACTCTGCGGAGGAGGAGGAGGAGTGGGACTATATAGAGGACGAGATTGAGCCTTCTGACTCAGCGTCGCGACCGCGAGTTGGGCCGACCAAGCATCGGCCCGTCCCACCTCCGGCCCCTCGTCCTGCGTCCGTTCGACGCAAATCATCCCACCGCGCGCCTGCCCGCGAAGCACCATCCCGCCACCGATCGCCCAGTGGACATCGGCGCGAACGAGAGCCAAGGCAACGTCGCCGGCGGCCCGAGTCCGTCCATTCCGACAGCCTGGACGGACACGACGACTATCCGGGCTACGCCCGAGGAGGTCCCCAACATCCTCACCCAAGCTCACAATGGTCCCATGTACCACACCAACCCCCTCCCAGTGGGTACGCGCCAAGCATGGTGTCGGCTGGGCCTTTCAATCCGTTCACTGCCGGTATCCCTCCGCCGGGTAGCGGTGCCTTGGTGCCTTTCTCTGGTCCTGATCCTTATGGCTACGCACAAAATCCTTTCTCTCCACCGTTGGGCCCTGCAGGAAATCCGTTCTCACCAGCACCTGGGGCTGTTAATGGAGGTGGTTATTTTGGACCTCCAGAAGGCCATCGCGCGGGTAGACAGCATCGAAATTCCATGCCACCCGGACCTCCTGGAGCCGAGATGATGCCTTACAGCCCCAATGGCTATTACCCTTACGGCGCGCCACCATATGTAATGCCCCCTGGGATGCCCCCTGGGATGCCCCCTATGTACTTCTACCCGCCGCCGCCTCCTCATACACCGACTCCACCTCCAAAGAGACCCACTCCAGCTCCAGCGTCTGATCCGGCGCCGCCGCCTCCGCCGCCTCCGCCGCCACCTCCGCCTCCACCACCTCCACCGCCACCACCACCACCTCCACCACCACCAGATACCAAGAAACAGGAAGAGGAGAATTCTACGCTTAAGAAACTCAAAGCGCTCCTTTCCGGGAAACAAGAGGAAGACGAAAAGAAGGCAGAGGATCAGCGATTTGCCAAATTGGAGGCATTACTCGTTGATCAGCAACAAGCGCGGATAAAGAAGGACGCGGAGAAGAAGCAAGCGGCTGCGGAAGCGGCTGCGAGGGCTGCGGAAGCCAAAAAAAAGGGAGATGAGGATAAATTGGCGAAGCTTGAGAAGCTCATCCTAGCTCAGAAGGATGAACAACTCAAGCGTGAGGCTGCAGCCGAGGCTGCGCGCGCAGCAGAGAAAGCCGAGGCAGAGTCGAAGGCAGCAAAAGATGCTGCCGAAAAGAAAGCTGCTGCCGAAGCTGCTGCTAAGCTTCTTGAAGCCGCGAAGAAAGCGAGGGAGGAAGCCGAAGCCAAGGCCGCCAAAGAAGCCGAGGAGACGAAAGCCGCTCATGAGAAGGCGCTCGCAGAGGCCAAGGCCGCGGCAGAGGAATTGGAGAAGGCGAAAAAGGCCGCCGAAGAAGCAGCTGAGAAATTGAAACCGAAGCCAGAGGAGAAGAAGTTGCCGATCAAGTTCAAGGATGCAGTGGGACGCAAATTCAGCTTCCCGTGGCACTTGTGCAAGACCTGGAAGGTAAGTCATCCTTAATTTCCAGAATAAATTCAAGGCAAGTTTTCTAACCGTTTGAAAGGGAATGGAAGAGCTCATCAAGCAGGCTTTCCTGCATGTGGACGTCATTGGCCCACACGTCCACGAGGGACACTATGATCTCGTCGGCCCAGATGGCGAAATTATTCTCCCCCAGGTATGGGAAACTATGGTTCAGCCGGACTGGGCTATCACCATGCATATGTGGCCCATGCCAGAACCCCCGCCGCCTCCAGAGCCGCCCAAAGAACCCGCTCCCCCACCGCCCATGATGGATCCGCAAATGGTCATTATTCCTCCCTCCCATAATGGAAAAAAGCCAAAGAAGGACAAGAAGATCAGGCCACACAACGGCCAAGGTTTTCCGCCTGGCATGATGGCGCCACCTCCTCCACCTCCTCCACCGGATGTCGTCGTGGTCAATGCACCGCCACCGCCACCACCACCACCACCTCATCCCGGTCAAGGAATGGTAGTTGTGGAGCATCATGCGCCCAGAAGAAAGAAAGAACCTCCCATTCCGCCATTCATACGATGGACGGCTGGTGGGGCTGGGCGCAGTCAGTCTTTAAAAGGGGTAAAAAAACCTGATGGCTCTAGTCCTACTGCTTCTGCGTCTTCCTCCAATGGAGAGGGTGGTTGCGTCGTTATGTAAGAGAGTGGCAGTTGATGATACGGCGTTGAGATGGCCAGTTCGAGGAGAGTCAAGGAAACCTTAGTCACGGCGAAGAAAGAAGTTGTGTGTTGCTTGACATATAAAGAAGGAGAAGATGAGACGATAAGAGGACCAGGAAGAGTCTGCTGTTTCTGCAAATAAAGCACAGGTGTGGGCGGATTGGGATTACTGGGAGGCATCACCGTGTTCGGGCGGAGATCTCTTGATTTTTTCTGCTTTTCAGTTCCCACACTTTGATTAAGTTCGACGGCTCTTCTTAGTTTCCCCTCTTCACCTCTTTCTCTCTCTCTTGGTTTTGGCAACCTCCTTCCTACCCTTATGTGGTCTTCAGCTTCGTTGATACTTTTCTTAATTGGCTTTCCACACGTTTTGTGTCGTCGGCTGGCATTCTATGTTTCATGACGAAGGCAATTACTTGCGTACGCTGAGGTGGTTGGATTTTGGAGACATCAGGGGGGCATGGTTTTTTCCCGATTCGGGTCTTTCATGCCTCGGGGGTTTTCTTAGTGTGAGGGAGGATGTTTGTTGTTGTTTCCTCCCTCTGTGATTGTTCTTTGCACTTGTTACTTTCGTATTGTTTTTGGCGTTAAACGTTATATCCCATCCTTTTCTTATCTCTTCCTCGGCATTTTCAGCTGATTTCTGATATCCCACTTGGGGAGTATTCATTTGACAAATCTTAGCTTGCTTTCTTGCCTTGCTTGCCTTGTGCTATTTGCCTCCCTGTTTTGCGTTCGAGTGTTTTATTCCCCTTGATTTTTACTTCAGTCTTCATTCTCACTTCTTCTCCAAGCGGGCTGGGGGGGCTTATCTGTCGAGTCCCGCATTCCGGATTATTCGTCGGGGAGAAATCTCGAGAACCTTTTCCTTCCTTTCGGAGGATACTGAGCGGGGGCGCAGGTATGCATTTTGGGATGCTGAGCACACATCAAAAGTTCCGGTACTATGGAAGGGGATTGGAGCACTTTTTGAGGGTGTGGACGGATTTGGGGTTGGGGAGCTAGGGATTGGAGTTTCATGCTTGATTTTTTGTTATGCGATGCGTGGCGTTTGGGTCTTGTCCCCTTTTTATTTTTTTGCTAGTTATGGAGAAGGAAGTGTTTGGTGATGAGACTGGCCGTAGGATGTGATTGATGAGATATGTGTGAAGAGCAGCACGATAATATGAAGTATGACGAGGAATTGGTGTGGTTTGTGGCAGTGTGGTAGTGTTTCTTTTTTTCTATGTCTAGAGCAAATTGCAGAGTCGGGCGGTAATGATAGACACACTAAATCATTTCACTTTTACCTCCCATGAACAACTGTACTTACTGTACTTGTCCTCCACAATCAGTTAAATCCATGCCTATCTCCGAGCGTGTTGAAACGCCAACCAAAGTTCGTCTCGGAACGGGTTCCCCTCACAACGGGAACACTTTCCCGAAAAATCGCAGTCGGAGCTGACTTCGCGGCAAAAAAAAAAAAATTCTTAGGGAAAGTATATCCACACCGAGCCGATCCGTAATGTATTGAAGACTCCCAAAGGAGTGCACAGATTTTGCTTCCTACCCTTTCTGTAGAGATGACATTTTTTGGGAACTTTGGAATCGAAGATCGACGATACGACTTTTTTTTT